>JBBMEF010008433.1:0-23324 GCA_037832685.1 Sicyos baderoa | reverse complement strand
TGTTATTAATACTAAATGCATGGTATATATTCTATTATTAATGAAAATGATGTAATTATTATACATAAATAAAATTGTATATCCTATAAAATAAAAATTATTAATATATGTAATAAAAATTATGGTAACTTTAATACCGTATTTATATTATAATATTAATATTAATATTAATTAATATTAATAAATATTTGTAATCCAGTATTAATGTTTAATATTAGTATAAATAAGTATTTATAATACAATATTAATGACTATTACTTGTTTTTTTTTTTTTGAAAGCGACTAATACTTGTATTAATGAGTATTTTTAAGACATAGTAATGATTAATACTAATAATAAATGAGTATTTATAATACAATAATATTGATTAATGCTAGTATTAATGAGTATTTATAATATAATATTAATGATTAATAATAAGAATAATGAGTATTTATAATATAATAATATTGATTAATGCCAGTATTAATGAGTAATTATAATACAATAATATTAATGATTAATACCGATATTAATGATTAATATTAAGTATTTATAATAGAATATTATTGATTAATGCGGGTATTAATGAGTATTTATAATACAGTATTAATTTTTTTAAAAAATAAAATAAAAATATAATAATATTTATGATTAATGTTATTAATGAGTATTTAATTATAATACAATATTAATGATTAATGTTAGTATTAATGAGTATTTTTAATACAATATTAATGATTGATTAATAGTTATAAGTACGGTTCAATATTGTATTATTAATACAATACAATATCAAATTATTAATACAATATTATATATTATTAATACAGTATGAACTATTATAACAAAATAATTACAAATATAGTCAAATTTGAAATATTTGCATTTATATTGATAAATGCAGTTCAATATCGTATTATTCATACTCATTAATACAGTTAACAAATTAATTACAAATATAGTCAAATTTAAAAATATTTGAATCTATAGTTATAAATATGATTCAACACATTGTATTATTATTACTCATTAACACAATATTACGCATTATTAATACATAATACATATTAATGATACATGATATTGTATTATCGAATTAATATATAATATTATATTAATGGGTATCTATACAAACGTATTAATAATTATGATGTAAATATTGTAACAACATATATTTAAAATACTTTTATATATTCAATCGATAAATATTGTATTTATTATACTTGGTTACTTCTTAAATCGATAAATTATGTATTTAGTATAAATAATATAATTATTAATAAGTTGTAAATGTCTAAAATTTGGAGAGATTTTTTTTTTTGTTTTTCAATTTGTAGTGCTTTTCTATTTTAGTAAAGGTTGGTTAATAGTGAGAATATTTATGTAATTTCATTATTAAACATTTTTTTTAATCAAACGGTGAATTACTTTTGCAATTTTTTTGTTTTCTTAAACACGTGTGTAATTTTTTTTTTTTTTTTTGGCCTGAAGCTGCAAGAAGCCCATTAAACTATTATAATTTCTCAATCTCCTCGCTCTCTTTCTCGTTAGATTTCAGTAGACATTTTTATGCCTTGTTTTATTTGGAAAGAGGTGAGAAAAAGGTGAAGAAGATGATCAATTTATTACTATTATTATTTTGCCACCTCATCTATTGTTAATTATGGTTAAGTTAATTTTTAAACTTGATGACTATTTTAAAATTATTTAGAAAGTTTAAGGATTAAAATTGAACGTTTAAAATTTTAAAGATCAAATAGAACAAAAATGATAGTTCAGGGACCAAAATTGGACTTTTGAAAGTCCACGTACCAAAATAAAACTTTCATGATTGTAAGACTAATGAAATCTAGAAAATAGAAAATAATTATAAATATGTCACTTAAAAAAAATTAACAAAATACAATCATTTTTTCTTAAAAAAGAAAAAGAAAAACAAATGCAATCATTAATATTAAGGAATATTGTTATATATTTTCTTATAATATTAGTATTAATGAATAATTATAATATAATACTAAAACATATTAATAATTTTGGATGTAAATAATTTTGAATTTGCCAACATTTGTAATTATATTATGAGAATAGCTCATTCAAATACAATTTTTCAAAATAAATAAATACAATTATAAATCATAGATTTCCTATGAGGTTCTCATTCGAAGTGAACGTAAGCCGATCCAAACACTCACATAAAAAAATGGTAAGCTATAAGAATGTAAAGATAACACTAAACCATTTAAGACGAAGAAAACATCATCGGCCACTCGACTCGAATCATGAACCAAACAAAAAAGGGGGACATGTGAATTGATGAACGGAAGTAACAACTGACGTTTGGAATTATAGGAAGAATAGATGGAATTGAGGAAGCAGGAATTCGAGACTATTGGAGACAATGATAATTTTTGTACCACATAATTTGGTGGATAAACAACTTAGTAAATCCTGAATGGTTCTAGTGTTTTGCAGAAAAAATGGAAATTCTATATTATAGTTCCCATCAAAGTAAAGCACATGAAAGTAGGTTGGGATCGAGAGAGTCTTAAAGAATAAAAAAATTAAACGTTCAATCTATGATAATCACCTATCTAGAAATTAATTTCCTAATAATTTCTTAGATACCCAAATATTGTAGGGTCAGACAGGTGAGAAACGTCAGGATGCACCTAAATGGAACTACATCCTTATATATATATATATACACACACATTATGTATGCGTGAAAATGCATGAAAGAAATGGTCTGCAAGTGCAAACATCACGGAGTGGCTCAATGGGTTAAAGAAGGGGCATTGGGGTGCATAAAATGATAAGTTCAATCCCTATGGTGGCCTCCTACCTAGGAATTAAATTCCTACGGGTTTCCTTGATATCCAAATGTTGTAGGGTCAGGCGGTATGCCCCGTGACATTAGTCGAGGTGTGCGAAAGCTGGCCCAGACAGTCACGAATATCAAAAAAAAAAAAAAAAATGCAAACATTATCATCACGTCCACTACTTTGAAAACTTCATTGTTTTCTTGAAGTTATACACATTCACCTAAAATCATGATTCTGAAGTAAAAATATTCAGTAGCTGGAAAAAAAATGTGCAAGATCTGAATACTTTATGCTAGACTCTCAATTTAAGAAGCAATGTTAACACTAAATCTCTATGATAGAAAAAGAAGTAAAAGGGACAGAAAATAAAAAATCTGCCCTTTATTTCATAACCATGAGTGTACCTAGGTGAGTGAGTATAACTTACCTGTCTTCATTTAATGTCAGCAGAGGTAGAAAAATATGAAAAATATATGAGCTATTACAAAAAAGTTATGCAAACTAAGTGCTCCAAAGAACTTCTTCTATCAGAAGAAAGCCAGAAAGAAAAAAATTAAATAAAAATCATTTAGCTGATGATGAACCTGAAGAGAGTCTCTGACTTCGTGCTTTGTCAGCTTTTTCCATGTAATCTTGATGAGACCGATGTTTTGATCCTATAAATAATTAAGAGGTGATAAGTTCATTCGTGTAAATTTACAACCTCCTAGTAATCCATCATATTGAATTTAAGTAAAGCCACAAATTATTATATGGGGGTAGATTTGAATGCCTAAAAGGAACACGGAAAGCATTCTCAAATCTCAATCATCACCTATAAGATTTTCTGTGTATCTGTGCGTTTTTGTGTTAATACTTCTACTTGAGTGTAGAGGCCATTTAAAAGTAACTTTGAAAAATAGTTTTAACATGTTTCAAATACTTTTTTAAACAGGTTTTTTGGATTGGTTTTGTTATTTTTTTTTTGAAACAAGGGTAACCACACCCGTCCCTAGACCAGGCACTGGGAGACCTAGGAAAAATAGAAACACAGGAGGTGTCTACAAATTAATGTCACATGTGAATCTCGAACCTGACTGTTTTTGTTGAAATTATCTTACAAGAGGAAAAAAAAAACTAGAGTTTGGCTAAAACCAAAGTAGTAAGCTGAAAAACAAACTTTTTAAAGACATGACCACCCAAATATGCTGTTCTAGAGCACCTCCCAATTCCCAAAACAGCCCCAAGGCATCACTTTTTTTTTTTTTTCGAGTGGTTCTTATTAGATTAGTATGAGTTTCAATTTAAAACCAATTGACAATGAATGAACTTTATTTATCTTAATGATAAGAGGTCTCCTCATTTTCGGTTAACCCTCAAGGTGGTGCCTCTTGGATTCACCATTCTTGGATCGAGTTTCAATTTTATTTTTTGCACTAAATACTTATTTGAATAAATGAACTTTGATATCATATTAGATTAAGATGAGGTTTCAACTCAAAACTAATTGAGTTATCTTATGAGGGAGTGTTTGGACAAGTAGTTGCATGAGGAGTTATTTTGAGCAATTAGAATTAAAAGTTATTTTGAATGATTAGAAATTGAAGTTGTAGTAATAACTCATTTCAATATAGATATTGTTGATGAGTTGTAGGCAATAGCTCTTTTAGAAGTGAATTTTTGTAGAGGAATTACAACCAATAACTTGTCTAGATGTGAATTTTGTAGAGGGGTTGTAAAATTGAGTGGTTAGAAATCAATAATTTTGAAACGAATAGTTATTTTGAATGATTAGAAATGATTAGTAATTTTGAATGGTTAGTTTAGGTTTGGATGTGGTTTTTTTAAAGGGTGTAAATGATCCTTTGTAACTCCTTCGCAAAACCAAAAATCAAACACCTAGTTCTTTTTATTTTTCCAATATAAAATCCTCAACCGTTCTAAAGTTCGAAAATCGGAATCATAATCCTCAATGATATTGTCGTGATAAACTATCTTTTCATTTTTGAAACAGCGTAACCACGCCCGTCCCTTGGCCAGACATCGAGAGACATTAAAGGAATGGAGACACGAGAGATGTCTACAAATTAATGTCAGCTCTAGTCTAGAACCTCCTAATAAGCAACCTTTTCTAATTCCAAATTTACAATTCCCAAGCCCTAATCCATCCATTCTAAAACCCTAACTTCCACATACTTCCAAAGATTACCAAATTCCCAATTCGTTCTTCAAGCAAACTAAGAAGTAATTTAAAAACAAAAACTCCTAATCAAGAATCAAAGTCCACTACACACATAACATTTCAAGGTTTCACTTCTTCAAATCTATTTCTCTAAGCATCCAAACAAAACATGGAATATAGATTAACAGAAACAAAAATTGGTTAAGGAAATAAAGAAGAGAGACCTCGGTTCATGAGTACCCAAGGGATGCCGAAGAGGACACCGATGACGGCGATGCCAGCCGCCACGTGCTTTTTTTCGCCGCTGTACAAATAGCGCTCCATTTTCGACCGGAAACCACCTCCGCCGCCGCTCGCACCGTCGCTCATTTTGCCCGGCGATTCCGTCGAAGTGAGATGCGTTCCTCCGGTTCTCCACTTCCGGTTTTGCTCAATTGCTCTGTGAAGCTTTTGGGGAGCGTTTGGTTACGGTGTTTTTGGTGTACCAACTTGGACTAAATTGACCTGCGTTATTTACAAATGAGCTATTATAATCCCTATTAAAAAAGAATCACCCAAAACAAACACCCATTTTTAATCATTCAATCTAATCTCTCAAAATAATTATTCATTTCAAATCAATCAAAATAATCTTTTATTTTTAAACCACTCAACATATCATTCTCTTTAAAAAATCTTAATCTAAACGACACCAAAATTTTCATATAAACGAGTTATTGTTGGTAACTCTTCCGCAAAAATTTTATCCAAACAAGTTATTGTACCAAAGCCAAAAATACTACTTATTTTAATCGTTCATTATAATTACTTCTACGAATTCTCATCCAAACCGCCCAAAAAACTTTGGGGCAAAATTTAAAGTTAAAAAAGTTAAATCTCGTTTGATAACCATTTTATTTTTGGTTTTTTACTATTGTTTTTTATTTTTTTAAAGCACTTTTTTTAGGCCCGTTTGATAAGCATTTGATTTTTTATTTTTGGTTTTTGAAAGTTAAGTCTATTCTCACTCAAATTTCTTATAATATGTTCCACCATACCTACAATATATCTATATTTTCTTAGGAGAGTAGAAGACCACTAACCAACTTAAAAAAAAAAAAAAAATAGCTTCCAAAAATTTGTTTTTGTTTTTAAAAGTTGGTTAGTATTCTCCTACTTTCTTAAGAAAATAGGGATGTATGATAGAAATGGTGGAACACATTATAGAAAATTTGGGTGATAATAGATTTAAATTTTAAAAATAAAAAATAAAAAACTAAATGGTTATCAAGTGGGAGCTAAACGGTTATAAAACGAGTACTAAAATATCAATTCTACGTTTATTTTTGGGAATGTAGTCTAGTTATAATTTACAATTTACAATTTATTTCATTTTATTTATTCCATGTACTATTAAATGTCAAATTTTAGACTCCAAGTTTTTATAAAAGTTCAAAATAAGTATCAGTTATTTATAAAAGATTAGTTTTTTTTTTTTTTTTTTTTTTTTTTTTTTTTTTTTTTTTTTTTGTTGAACTCAACATTATGTATATCCCGTTGTCTCTTCTTTCACTTTTTTTTTTTTGAAAATTTCTTTCACTTTTTTTTAGCACAAATAGCAGAAGAATATTCTTAATCCAAATCAACATTATAGACCAAAACGCTACCATCATTACAGACAAACCCAAACTTAAAAGCATAGCAGATACAAACCAATTTACCTCAACATATATAATTAGTACAAACCAAGAATGTTAGGTAAACGACGATCAACAAATAATCAAAAATAGTGAAAATAATAAATAAGAAACAACACATAAATTTTCAAAGCACATCTCTCTACCATTTCAATAATATTAACTTGGTTAAAATACCATTTTGGTCCTTGAACTATGATGAAAGTTTCATTTTGGTCCCTCAACTTTCAAAAGTCTAATTTTGATCCCTCAACTATCATTTTTGTTCCACTTTGGTCCCTCAACTTTCAAAAGTCTAAATTTAGTCTTTGAACTTTCTAAAAAGTTCAAAAATAGTCTTTAAGTTAAAAATAAAATTTAACCATAGTTAAAATGGATGATATGACAAAAATTTAATAATAAAAACAGAGACTTTTAATAAAAAATTTGCCACATCATCCATTTTAACTATGGTTAAATTTTATTTTTAACTTAAGGACTATTTTTGAACTTTTTAGAAAGTTCAAGGATTAAATTTATACTTTTGGAAGTTAAGGGACCAAAGTGAAACAAAAATGATAGTTGAGGGACCAAAACTAGACTTTTGAAAGTTGAGGGACCAAAATAGAACTTTCATCATAGTTCAAGGACCACTTTTAGTTGTGGTGCGTTCTTTTAGTTTACTGTAATATTTATTTCGTTTTAAAAATTAAATTCATATAAAAATAAAAATAATCATTTCATTAAATATATTGAAATTTAAAATTAGACAATCGTCATTTTAGTCAACATTATTTTATATAACTACCAATTTTGTTCATTAACTAAAAAGTAAATATTATTGAATGTTAGTAATAAAAATGTTGATTTTTAATATATACGTATCAAATTAAATCTAAACCTCTAAAAGATTTTTTTTTTTCTCCTTATTTACTTATTTTTAATATTTCATGTTTTTTGAGTTAGGAACTTTTCTTTTAAAACCTTTAAGTTAGGAAATCATGGTGGAGTGACCGAATGTGTCAAAGAGGATTTTGAAATGCGTAAAATGATAAATTTATTCTATGATGTTTATCGGCTTAAAAATTAATTTCGTACGAATTTTTTTGTCGATGTATCGTACTACATTAGTCGAGATGGATGAGAACCGACCATCGAATTTACTTTCACTTTTCCCATTATAAAACCACTCAATATTGAAGTTCCAGTTCAAATTCTACCGCTCAGCCAAGCTTCTCTGTTTCTCAAAGTCCTTTTCATGGTAATCCATGGCATTTCGTCTTTGTTCCATCACAAGAAGACTCTGCACAAATCCTCCATTGCCATTCAATCATCTCCTTCACCCCATCCACATCAAAACCCCCAATTCCCCCTCTCAGGCATTTCATCAAACACTTCCCCTGCACTCTTTACCCGCTCCTCAATTCTCTCGAAATCTCGACCACCCACTTCAATTCGACACAGGGAGATTCCAAAACCACCGCCTGAACGACGCTCGTAGTGCCCGATTCGTCGAATTGCTCAAACGGGTCGGGCGGCTGCCCTCGGAAGCTGAGGCTGTTGCTGCATTGGACGAGTTTGATATCCAGGCGGATTCGAGCTTGGTGTACTCGGCGATTTGGGTGTTGAGGGATGATTGGAAAGCGTCGTTTCTAGCCTTCAATTGGGGGGAGAAACGGGGGTTTGTCGATGGAGAGATTTGTAATTTGATGATATGGGTGTTGGGTAGTCATAAGAAGTTTAGTACTGCTTGGTGTTTGATTAAAGAGTTTCAAGGATCCTTGGTGAATTCCAAGCAAGCAATGCTTGTCATGATTGACAGGTAAATTTTCTTTCTGCATATCTATGTTTATGAGTCATACTTTTCTTTTTCCCCATTTGATATGTAATTTGCAATGAGCACTGAAGACAAATGCATTTTGATTTTACTCACTGAATTGGTGTATAGGCCAAGTTATATTTCTCTAAGTGGGAAAGCATGTCTGTGATCTCAGGATGGATTCCTAGCTTGCAAGCTTATATATGTGAATATTCAACCATCATGGTTGGCCTCGTGGTCAAGGACTCAAGAGGGTCTTGGAGAATCAAAAGTTTACTTACGTTTTCAATTTCAATCCATAATTGTCATTTAACTAGGAATTGATTTACAATTAATGTTATAAGGTTAGATTGTTTATCTCGTGTGAATAGTCGATAGGTGCGTAAGTTGACTTGAACACTCACTAATTAAATGTATGTATGTATGTATGTATGTATGTATATATTGTGTGTGTATGTATGTATTTATTGTGTGTGTGAACATTCCCATGATGAAGAAGCTTTTGGTTTAAATTGAAGTATCGTTTTTCTTTGATGTTGTGAATTTTCTTGTATGAGAGGGTGATTATCCATATTTCTGTCAGATATGTGGAATAGACTATTATTTTCTTTTGCTTTTTTATATTTGTGAGTGTCTGGATCAGCTTCAGCGCACCTTGAATATTATTATGGGATATACCGTATAACCCTAGAACATTTGGATGTCAAGGAAATTCATAGAAAATTAATTCCTACCTAGGTGACCATCATGGATTGAGTCCACAACTGTTTGATTTTTCAAGGCTTCTTTGATTACTAGGCTACTCAGATTGATTTCTTTCTGTTATTTGGTTTCTCATTGGTTTGTGTAATAAATTAGAATGAAGGGAGATTAACATCCATAGTTTTTTTTCCTAGCTCTTGGTTTATTTTGAAATTTCAAATGACTCATTTCAAGGCTCTTCCTGGTTTAGGTATGCTTATGCAAACGAGGCAAGTAAAGCTATTAAGACATTCCACATGATGGATAAGTTTAGATTGACTCCGGATCAAGAAGCGCTCCACGCCCTTCTCAATTCTCTATGTAAATACGGTAACGTCGAAGAGGCCGAAGAGTTTATGTTTTTAAACAAGAACCTTTTTCCCTTGGAAATAGAAAGCTTCAATATTATTCTGAATGGCTGGTGCAATATATCCGTTGATGTGTTTGAAGCAAAGAGAATTTGGAGAGAAATGTCTAAATGCTGTATTTTGCCTGATTCAACTTCTTACACCCACATGATTTCCTGCTTTTCGAAGACCGGCAACCTTTTTGACTCGCTTAGACTCTACGATCAAATGAAGAAAAGGGATTGGATTCCCAGCCTTGAAGTCTATAACTCTTTAGCTTACGTGCTGACTCGAGAGAATTGCTTCGGTGAAGCTCTAAAAATCCTTGAGAAAGTAAAAGAAGCAGGTTTACAACCAGACTCCTTTACATACAACTCACTAATACATCCTCTGTGTGAGGCAGGAAAGCTGGACGAAGCAAGGGACGTACTGACGATGATGACTCAGAATAATATTCGTCCAACGATCGAAACCTACCATTCTTTCATTCAGGGTGCAGATTCCGAAACGAGCTTTGAATTTCTTAAACAAATGAGACAGGATGGTTTAGGTCCAACAGAGGCTACCTTTGTTATAATGCTTGAAAAGTCATTTGAACTAGAGCTACCAGACTACGCATTAAAGACGTGGGAAGAAATGAAGCAATTCGGCATATCGCCTAATTCCGAACACTACTCAGTCTTGATACAAGGCCTAACTACATGTGGTTTGTTAAAACAGGCCAGAGAATTCTATGACCAAATGACATCCCATGGATTTATAACACATCCAAAGATCAAAATGCTCCTGAAAGAACCAGAGTTAGGCACCACTGAAGAAGCAAGGAATCAAGGGAGACATAATAAGAAAGGTAAGATTTTTTCTCATAGAAAGGAAGCATGATAGATGGAAATCACAAAATAAAAAATTGAAAGGTAATGCATCATTTGAGTAGTTAATTTATCTGTATATGTGCTGCTTGAATAGATTTCAATTGAATGAGCTATTTATCTGTTTGGTTCTGGTGTAACTGAAATATCTGATCATTTTGCTCAATGCACATTTGCTGCAATTGAGCCTTATAGCATAAACCATCTCTGGTTTTGATAACCAGTTCGCCGTCCGGACCAATGTGACGAACTTTTCATGACCCGTTCAGTCGGATCCTTTTAAGCCTTTTATTTTGTCAAATTGAGAATGAAACAAAGTGTAGTTTCACATTAGTTAGATAACGAGCAAATCATGAGTATATCTTATATGAGTGAAGACAGCCATCTCGACTGATATGAAAGTTTTTTGGTGAAACCAAAAGTAAAGTCACAAGAACTTATGTCTAAAGTGGACAATAGCATACCAACGTGGAGACTTGTCGGCTGTCGAGAGTTGTTGTCCCTTAACATGTCATGCTTGTATACAAAATCATGGTGGTTCATGGGTGCGCATTCACTTGTTGATATTACAATGCAGGTCTCTGATTAGATCTTGTTGGGATGTGAACATAGTTCTACATCAATTAGAAATGTACATGAACCTCTGGGTATAGAAACAAGGACATCGTCTAATTAGTGCAAGTCATTTTGAGATGATTCAAAAAGTACAATTATGTGAGCTTAAGTTTAAAGTAGAAAACGTTTGTTAGTGACGGTGATCGAAGACTTGGACTTTGAAGGTATGCTCTCCTCAAGGTCCTAGGTTTCATTCCTTCGATGTCTCCTGGTGCTTGACCTAGGGACGAGTGTGGTTTTTTAGGACGACTTAACGGTCTGAGGTAGTGAGTTAATTTAATTTAAGTCTTGGATAAACTTTTCTGTAGTTTCAAAATACTTAGCTTGTTGTTAAGTTCTATATACATATAGGATTATTCTTGTAACTAATTTGAATCATAGTAAAATCTTAAGGTTTTAACCACCAATTATCTAGGGTTTACCTAGTGGTCGTTAAAAATGCCTTAGGAACTAAGAGGTTATGCTAATTCATAATGGTCAATTACGTATGAATTAATTTCCTACGAGTTTTCTTGACAACCAAATGTTGTAAGATCATGATTTGTCCCATGAAAATAGTCAAGGTGCACATAAGCTATAACCCACACACTCACAAAAAGAAAAAGATCTTCTTAGCCACATAGTTTCATTTTTAGTTGTATGAAAGTCGCCAATAGAAGAACAGTTAAGTGGCATCACGTATGACCTAGTAAATAAGAGGTTATATAAATGTTACTAATTTCAATATATATGTATATATGCACGGGTATTCATTTCGCCTTAATAGGGCTCGCTCTACCCGAACCGATCTTACTGAATCCTTGGTCTGATGAGGAATAAGAACTCATTGTAGAAGCTGCTAAAAAAGCAGTGCTTCCATTTTGTACGAAGCTCAAAGAGAACTAGGAGAGAGATATAGACTGTTCAGTGAATTTTGCAAAAAAAAAATTATATTTTATTTTTCCTCCTTTGAAGGAATTAGCCTGTTTGGTGGTTGGATGAAGAGAAAGGTTAATTCCCAGTTTGTCTATTTTGAAGGAAAAGCCTGAAAGGTCAATGTTCACTACATAAACAACCTTTTCAAGCATGCATAAAGCTTTAAGGATTTTTTTTTTCCCTCTCTTCTCCATGGGAAAGAGAATAAAGAAAATATTTGTGTCATGTACTTAGTGACTTGAATTCATATAAATTAAATCTATAAAAATTTGTATTGTGTTTACCTGAAGTCTGAACATAATAGAGGTGTTTGGATGAGGTTTTGAATAAAAAATTAGTTTAGAGAGTTATCTTGCCAAAAACTCGTTTAACTTGTTTAGATGTAGTTTTTTTTAGAAGAGTTAGAGACAATAGGTTGTTTGAATGTGAATTTGAAATGAGTAATATTAAGTAGTTAAAAATGAATGATTAGAAATAAGTTGTTAAAAATGAACTATTTTGGGTAGTTAGAAATAAATGTTTAAAAATGAATAGTTATAGTTTGAGTAGTTAGAAATGAGTGATTAAAAATGAAGAGTTATTTTTAATAGTAAGAGAAGTTTTGAATAGTTACAATAACTCATTTGGATGTGATTTTTTTTAGAGTAGTCCGTAGGTACACATTTTAAATTCTCTCTAAATTCAAACAAACAAATACACCCAATAATTTTAGATTTGTATAACTAATAAGATTAGTAAATTTATAGTGTAGATTATATAAAGTACTGCAGCCAAATGAAGACTTTGTCATTTAGATACATAACAACACGTCTTTTTTTTTCTTTTTTTTTTTCTTTTTTTTTTAATTTCTTCCAACCTTTTGTTATAAGGCTTTTTTTCAGAAAAAAAATATAAATAAAATAAAAGAGAATTAAAGATCATATAGGCTTATAGGCTGCTAAAGTAATTGGCACTTGAAGTATGTACATAGTATAACTCATCTTTACCACAAGTGGTTTCTTCTTTTTAGGATTGAAAAAGAAAGGCATTGCCCCATGTGATCACTCAAGTAAAATTCAAACAAAAAAGGAGCCATTTTTATCTACCTTTTTGTTCCTTAAACACTTTCCAATTTATTTATTATTATATTATCTTTGAATTGAACTATTAGTGTGAAAGATTCAAACTCATGAATTCATCATTCAGGTTTATTTGTTTTTTTTTTATTGGCAAATATATTTTTGAAACATTTTTTAGTTCCCTAAATACTTTTGGATTTAAGATGATAGAAAATCATTTTAATGTATAATTCGAGCTCAAACAAACCAAGAAAATGATGGAGCTTAGACACAAGATTTAGTAGGTAAAAATATGCCCAAACTCATCAAGAAAGTTTCAAAATGTTAGGAAGAATTGATTCAAGACAAGCAAAACATGCTTATTATAACTAGCCATGGAAGAACTTTCTGAATTAGCACAAAGTTTTTTATATTTATTTTTATCTAATACAAATTAAATTAATATTAAGGAAGTCCAAATAATCCAAACTCAAGCTCTAGTTCTTAGACAACCTTGGGACTGTCGTGTTGCATATTAAATATCACTGTCATTATCAATATCTATTTTAAGTAATATAAAGAGATTGGTTGGATCATAAGAATTTTAGTTATTTTTCTCTTTTTCATTTTCAACAGATTTAATGATTATAATCTGAAAAACAGATACGAAACTTTATCTAAACTACTACATTAAAACATTATTACGAGAACTATAACTAGATTTTTTTTGTTAATTACAAATTTACTATCTAAAAGGTGTCTAAATGATTTCTTAACTATCAAAACTGTTCATCGAAAATTTTAAGTTTGTGTCTAAATAATTATAAATTTAATATTTAAAATTTTAAGTTATCCCGTCTCGTGGACCTCTCTAAATCTGAGTCATAAACTTTTAACTTAAATGTCTAATAAATCTCTATATATATTTTTTTAAAAAATTTAATCTAATAATTCTTTTTATTACCTATCATTTCCTTCATACGATACATTAGATTTAAAAATTTTAAAATTTGTTTAATAGAATTTTTAACTTTTTTTCTTTTATATTCAAAGTAATTAAGTCAATTTATAAGTATTTCAACTCTTCTTAAAAAATAAACTATTTAACTCATCAAATTAATAGGTAAGAAATTAATTTTGGATAAATAGTCAACATTTTCTTTTAATGTTGAATTGGTCAAAGACTTTTTAACAGTTTAAAGATGAAGTAGATACTACCTTAAAAGTTATAAGATGGATCATACATTTTTTTTCACTTTTGTTGTCAAATAAACACAAATATGAAAATGGTAAATTTTAACATGTACTTTTATCCTATATTTTAAAGTGATTTTTTATGAAATTAATAATAATCTTATGTAATGATCAAAAAATTTCATCATATAATAAAAGCATTAGCTCAATCGATATAAGCGTAGGTTGATAATCGCTTATGGGTTCAACTGTTTAACTAAAAAAAAAAAAAATCAGCACTAATTTAACATCATATTTCCAATAGTGAGAGCACATAGTTCATCAAATGTGTTATCAAAACACAGTTAAAAATCATCAGCTACAATTTCAGCAACTCCCTAGAAATATGTCAATGAATTAAAAAAAAAATAAAAAAAAAATGAAGTGCCCAAAAAATTACTACTCAGCATTGAGTTTCTGTTTCCTTGTTGATCTGTTGAACCATTTAGAAGGTGGTGAAGGAGAAAACTCAAAAGGGATTTGTGGAATCTCCATTTCTCCTTTCAAAATCTTCACAATTTCCCCAATCTCTGGCCTCATTTCAGGCATCTTTTGCAAACATATCAAAGCCAAGTTTATGCACAAGCTTGCTTGCTCCTTGTTATACTCCTCTTTCAACCTCTCGTCCACGAGCTCCAACACGTTCCCCGATTGCGCCAAATGCCGACACCAACTGATAAGGTTCGCCTTCTCGAGCTTCATCGGCGATGCCAACACGTGCAACGGTCGTCTCCCCGAGACGATCACGAGGATCAGGACTCCGAAACTGTATATGTCGGCCTTCTCCATAAGAAATCCACATCCACCATATTCGGGTGCTACATAACACAATGTCCCTCTCATGCTGGTTGTGCTACTAAGTTCTCTACTGAACAAATCCCCACTACACATGTCACTACCTATGGATTTAGATTTACCGTTCTTCTTTTTCGAACCCCTTCTGAAGCTAAACTCCCCGTCGGGGTCGGATCGGTTCGGGTTTTGTTGTCTCGGGCGCTTTCGTTTAAGGAAGTAAAACCGTTTCCCCAATCCGAAATGTGGTAGTTGTAGCCTCTTTTTGTTGTCTCCTACATTGTTCTTTGCCTTTTTGCCTTTTCTACTAATCTCAGCAAAGTTCTCTTCCTTCCACCATTCCTTCATCTTCTTGTTGTTCCTCGTTTTCGATTCTTTTCGCTCGGTCCCGAATTCAGGTATCTTCGAATCACCATTCGCACTCTCCAATGGAACAGAACAAATGCAATTAGCTTTCTCAGTAATGTTGTTCATGTTCTTACTTTCTTCATCCCAATCCGCGTTCGCTGTCGGATAAATCTGGCTCCCTATCCACTCCATAACATAATCTTTACTACACAACTCGCCGCCGCTCCCGTCTTGTCGCCACCACCAATCCTTCCCCCATTGTTTAGCATTCCCTTCATCATCAACACTCAAACTATGATTCCAATCATCTCCATTAACATCCAAACTAGAAAAAACCTCTTTCCCTTTTCCCTCATTTGACATATTAGCATTATAACTCACAGAATTCAGATTCAGACCCTTAACATCACAACATTTTCGACTGTTTTTCGAAGAACAAGAAGCTTGTAAAGCAAGAGCAAAATCTACCTCATTGTTGTTGTTGTTCTCCACAGGAGTATCAACAGCAGCCAAAGTCCCCGAATAGTCCTGAGTACTGAACAAATCGCCGCCGAATTCGCCTCCTTCGACCTTGATTCTCGACAACCCGAAATCGGAAATCTTCGCCCGTCGATCGGTATCCAGAAGCACATTGCTGGGCTTGATATCCCCATGAATAACCGGCGGATCACAACCAAGATGGAGAAATTCCAAAGCCCTAGCAACATCCAAAACGATATCAAATCTCCTTTCCCAACACAACCCTTCAAACCCATCTGAGAATAGCGATTCCTGAAGGCTTTTCTGAGGCATATACTCATAAACAAGAACACGATTGTTCTTCTCATCGCAAAATCCCAAAAGGGTCACCAAAAACGGCGATCTCAATCCGCCAAGAATCCGCAGCTCGTTCTGAAACTCCCTCTCTGTTTCAATCGAGTTCAATCTTTTAACGGCGATCGATTTCCCATCTCGCAAAACGCCTCTAAACACCGTTCCTGAACCGCCCTTTCCGATTACGTTGCTCGAATCGAAATTGTTCGTGGCGATTTTGAGTTCTTTGTAAGAGAATCGTTGAAGCTTTAGAGAGCTGGAATCGAAGGGAAGGGTTTTGGGTCTGTGAACGAATGAATGCCATAAATGGTAGAGGAAATAGAGAATGGAGAAGAAGATTACTACGGTGGCGGAAATGGTGAGAGCCAAGAATAGGACCTTTGTCACCGGCGGCGATTCGCCGGCGCCGGGAGAAATGGGTCTAGATGGCATTTTTTTTGGATTTTTTGGAATGGGTTTCTGGAGAAAATGGGTTTAGAGAGAAAATTGAGCATGGTTTGATGATTGTTGTTTCATTGGAGTGGATTTGAGGGATGAACAAAATGGGTTTTTGGTGTGGAGTTGGATGATTGATGGATAAAATTGAATGTGTGTAGGAATAGTTTGAATTTTGGTGGGTAGTGGGATTATAATAAGGGAAATTGTACTAGATAGTCCAATTTTACAAAATAATTACAGATCTAGATAAATTTGAAAATATTTGCATCTATAGTCAAATATACCATATAAATAATACTCATCATACTGTATTATATATTAGTTATTCAGTATAAAAAAGTATTACTCTAGACCGTATATTTGATTATGGTTACTAAATTTTTATAAATTTTCCTAGTGTTATAAATATTTTATCAATTTGGTCTATTCTGCAAAAATTCTTTATAATAATATACATTTTCTTATAATTTATTTTTAGCTACACAAAATAACTTTTTATTTCAAGTTTATTTCTAAACTAGTTTTTTGGTGCAACCCCTCGTAAAAAAATCTACATCTAAATAAGCTATTACAAAAATGTTAAATTTTGAACTATTCAAAATAATTTTTCAAACAAACTTTTCGCCTAAAACTTCATCTAAACATCTCTCAATGGTTAAAATGTAGAATTTTTGTACACAATCATGTATAGGAAACATTTCCTATTATAATAATGGATGGATTTGTGATTAGGAAATGAAGAGTGATGGTGGAGGGACCAATGTTCTGTTTGACTAAAGTGAAAACTTTTTGTTTTCGACGGGAAAAAATCTTGGGATTTTTAAAAATTTTAATTTTGAAAAAGAAAAATTGGTCAATTGAGATGAACAATAATGCCAGAACAAAAATGAAAATGGATTACAGTGGAGAAGAGAAAATATGAAGAACAAGAAGAAAAGTCTATTAATAAAAAAGTCTTTATAATGCTAAAAAAAAAAAAAAAAAATCATTATAAACACAAACTTTTGTCTTGCGCGCCATCATGTGTTCGGCTTGATATCCTTCAATTTATATTATATACGTAACTCAACTTTCACACACCTCCACTAATATTCGTTTGATCCTAAAATATTTAAAAACCAACGAAATTTATAAAAAATTAATTCTCATATCAATATTTTAAAATTAAATATTTTTTAGCCACTTAATAATGTTTATTTTTAAATTTTTTAGTTAACAAAATCGTTATTACATAATCGAATATTGACTAAAATAGTGATAGACTAATTTTAAATTTTAATATATTGATGAAGTGATTATTTTATTTTTTAAGTAAATTTAAAATAAAATAAATATAATAGTAAACTTAAAAAACACACCAAAACTAAAAGTGAGTATTATTGGGATGTGAGGAATAAAATGTTCAATTTTGAAAGAGAGGAAGTAAATTGAAATAAAATTTCAAACTTAATAATTTAAAATGTAATTTTTTTTATTTAATTATATTTTTTATTGTTCGAGCCATTTACGTTATTATTACATGACATAAGGTTTAATGTTACAAATATTTTTTTTTAATTCAACAATATTTAGAAAAATAAAATTTAATCTTATAAATTTGTGATAAGTTCTATGAATCTCTAATTTTAATCTAGACTTTGATGATTTTATTTTATTTTAGATTTTGAACTTTCAAATATTTAATTTTTGGTATTTAAGTTTAGAAAAACTTAAATATTAATTACAATTTTTTTTAAATATATTGAAATTAATTATTTAAAAGTTTATGCATTAAAAAGTAATAAACTTCAAATTTTAAGAATTAAATGAACGTTTGAAAGCTTAATGAAAAGTTTTTTTTTTTTCTTTATGATTATTTGTTTTCTTTCCCCTTTATTCAACTAGTTAGTAAATTGAATGAACCAATTTCTTTTATTACAATTTGAGAAAATGGACCAACAAACTCTACAAACATGACACAATTACTCTCAAATAATATGAAAGTCTTATATTGATTATCGGCTCGAACACATGACCCTGTAGTTGAAATGGATTAACATCAAATAAGATAATCATCTCTACTACTGACTTAGTAAATGAACCAGCTTTTGAGTACAATAAAAATTAGATACCAGAACTCCAAATTGTATGGTTGGTATTTATTTGTTTAATTATTTGATGGTAATCGAGTTCAACACCATAATTACGAGTTCGGTCTAAATAATTGATATTGAATTCTTATTTATTTAAGAATATTAATATTGTCTTTACAACGTATGTGATCCTCATCCCTCAATTTGTACGGAAACAAAACACACACTTTAACTATAATTTAAAGTTATATTATATAAAATGTTTATAAAGTGATATGTTTTTTAAATGATGAGGTCATAAATAAATTAAAATATGAAAAATATTATATTTCAAAAAAAAAAAAAAAAAAAAGATTAACAATAGGGTTAAAATAATTTTTTATTATAAATTTAAGGGAAATATTATAAATTATTTTGGAAAATAAATAAAATTAAAGTGAGCGATTCATTGCCTTTGGATTCCTTGGTTTTTTTTTTTTTTTTCTAATATCATTTTTTTTTTCTTTTTACTTTGGCACTATCACATGCCAAAAAGCTTTGGCAATTGTACATTTAATAATTAAAGGGAAAAAAAGGGATTGGTTGGATCAGAAGGATATCTAAAAATTCACAATAGCCAAGAGGGATTTTAGAAGAAAATGAAAAGGCTAGAGTTATATTTCCAACTCTTTAATGTCTCATTTTAATTTTGAAATGGTGGGTGACAGGTTGATTTTGTTAATAGGTTATAATTTTTTTTTTTTTTTTTTTTTTTTTGAGAATAGGTTATAATATACTTTAACTTTATGGTAAGTAGTTCTATTTTGAAATTTGATATTTACATAAAATAAATATTTTTTATATAAAACTTTAATTTAAAAATAATAGTAAAAGGACCTAAATCAAATTCAAATGCAATACAGTGTATACTACACAATAGTCACACTTATATCATCTTTAAAAATATAAATTAAAAAAAACAAAAAACAAAAAAACAAAAGGCTGTGATATCATGAAATAGAATATATTAAATTTGTACTATTGATGGAAAACTCCCACAAAATTTTATGGTTGCTATTAGCTTCTTAAATTACAGAGTTCAATCAAATTATTGTCAATAACTAATTTAAACAGTACAATTACAAAAATAAAAATAGTAATTGTTTTAATTATTTAACAAGTACACCATCCAATCATTATAGAATTTTATTTACTAAATAGTATTCTCTTTTTATTTTTAGTCAAATATCAAACCTTCCTTTATAGATCAAAATTTCTTATCTACACAATGCAACAATTTCAAAAAAGAAAAGACACTTTAATACACTTCCCACTATTTTCCTTCCCTCCAAATTACTTTCTTTCTTTCTTTGTCATTTTCTTTGGCCTTTTCTTTCATTGGCCCCCAAAGAAACTAGAAATGGAGGAAAAAAAAGTAATTTTTTTGGGATGAATTTATGAAAGGCTTTAAAAAGGAAAAATTATACTTAAAAAAATAAATGAGAAACTATACTCCTATATATGAATATATTAATTATTTAAATCTCTCAACAAATAAAAATATAATAACCCCACACATCAATTATCTTGAAAGTTTTTGGACATATATAGGCTCAAACCCTATAAAAAGTTTGTTTTTTCAAATTTTTATCAGCCCTTCATTATATCACATGCAAAACCAATAATAAAAGGAAAAATCATTGCCCATTTAGATCTAGGACAGATTTGATATATATAAAAGTTAATGCAAAGTGCATTTACGAGATTATTCATGTATAATAAAAATGGACTAAAAAATTGCATCTATAGCATAAAATTGAAAATAATTACACATATACCAAAATTTTAGGTGATTAAACTCAATCGAACTCAATCAATAACTAGTGATTGAACTCAATCGGTTGAGCTCAATCACTTAACAAACCGATTGAGTTCAATCACTAGTTATTGATTGAGTTCGATTGAGTTCAATCAATCAGGATTTTGGTATAAACGAATTTTTGATAAAAATATGTTATAATTCTAATAGAGGGCTCTAAAGTTTATATACATAACAAATTTCCTTATCTATATCTATATATTTACATATATACATACATATAGATAAATTCATATCATAATGATAAAGACCTATTTAGTTTTCTAATAAGATTTGAGGTTTGAACCATTACTCTTATATTTGTGAATTAATATTATTAAATGATTATTTGTTTAATTTTAAAATAAAATATATAATTAAAAAATATAAAGGTAAAATTTCTTCTTTAAATGATTTCTTTTTTCTTAAGAACTCTGAAAAGGTTTTTTTTTAAACCTTTTCCCCCTCTTTTTGGGTCAAATATGAGTGATAAGGAAAAATGGGTTTGGGTGCCTCCTTTTGATCATCTAGATCTAGAATTTCTTATGTACTTTGGTTATAAAGCAGCTAACCACCATATTTTCCACCTTCATACAAGTTTTGAATTAAAAGGCTTTAATGAATTTGGGAGTTACAACCATCATATTTTTCAAAGTTGAGTATTTGTAAAGATTATGCTTAAATATTCACCACTTCAAAATTAAATTATAAATGTTGTTGAAAACACAATATATATATATATTAAAAAAAAAACCCAATTATAATAAGACTTTAACTTAACCTCACCCCGCATATACAACTCAAGGAAAGTTTTTTTTTTTTTTTTTTTTTTTTTTTTTTTTTTTTTTTTTAGGTTTTTAAAACAATTTTTTGGTCCTTATTAATGGTTCTAGTTTAGTCTCTTACTTCCTAATATCCAAATTTTGTTCAAATCAATAGTTTATAGTAGTTATCTTTTCCGAAAAAAGGAAAGAAAAACTCTATTTCCACCATATGTTTTTTTGCACATTTCATTTTTTATAAAATGAAATTATATCATTTTAATTTGATTTAACGATCATTTGGAAAGTTAAAGCAAATAATCGATAATTTTTTTGTCAATCAAATATGATTTTTAAAAATTTCTTTAATTCATCAAATATGAAGAAATTAGTGGTATGTTTGACTTTATTATCTGTGGTAATCAACATTAACACTATTATCATAAGTTTGATTTCAAAAATTGATATTTGACTTCAATTTACTACTATAAGAGCATGTTTGTGGAGAGGATAAAGGATGGGGTTGGCTTGGCTTGACTTCTATCTCATGTTTTCCATATACTTCCATAAGTCTACCAAACTCCTACCCAACTCCACACGTGGGCTCCATGTTTTATTTAAATATTAAAATATTAAAAAACTACTAAATATCTATTTTTTATTTAAATAAAAACTTCAACAATTCTCTTTTCATCATATCAAAAATAAAGTATAACTTTATTGTTAAAAAAACTATTAAATATCCACTTTTTTATTTAAATTAAAACTTCAGTCTTTCTATTTCCATTACGTCAAACATAACTTTATCTTTTTTTTTCATTCCTTCTAAAGATAAATTTATTTAACTTATCTTCTTTTTTCATCACAACTCAACTCAACCCAATTCGTTCCCTCAAAACCAAATATGCCCTAAAAGTCAAAAAGTTAGAAGAATGATTGAATTGAGATGAGGTGACCACTAGCAATATTCCTTAATTAAGGCTAGGAAGTGAGAGGAAGGACAGCATGTGTAATGTAAGATGGTGAATGCTTATTGGTTGCTATTTGCAAATGTTTGTTTATTTATTTATTTAATTATTATTGTCTGTGAAATTGCTTTGTTGAAGTGAACAATAGAACATGCTTTTGTTCTTCACTGCTCACCCAACTCAGAAATAACATGTTACTTGCCAATTTCATCCATTTTTATGTTTTTTCCTTGAAAAATCACATTTATTGAGTACTTAAGTGTAACTTAATCGATTAAGATATAGACTATTTCTTTAGTATGATTAAACAAAATTGAAATACTCGAACTACAAATCTCGTAATCATTAATATATTTTATAGGTCAACTAAAATTATATTCACTTTAATAAATGGAAATAACTTTGTTTCTTATAATTAGTAATTAAATATTTGAAATGGAGGCAAATTATTGTAAGGGTGAGATATTTGAAATACTCAAACAAAAATCCCATTTAAATTGGATACATGAAGATGGAGATATCATAGACACATTTACTTTTATATAACTTAAAAATACTATAGAAGAAAGATATGTATGAATAGTTGAAGTGATGGGATTTTTATATTTTGTTTTTTAAGGTTGTGAGAATATATTTTTTTCCATTGAACATAAAAACATCTAATAACCTATGGCAAATGAGGACAATTGAAGTGAAGGGATATGGTTTGATATGGGCCAAGCAAAATGTGACATTGTTTGTGCAATTGGACCAACCCTTCATGATCATTTAAGTGTCTCTCAATCTCAATTAGGGAAGCATTTATTAATGGTCGGTTTGGTCGTGTTCAGGTAAGATTCGTTTCTTTTTTAGAACGGTTCTTCCTCTTCTTACTTTAGTGGGGTACGCCTCAGGTAGCCTATATGCTTCAAGGATTACTCCCTAAAGTGCATCGAAAGTCTACCCAAATGATGTTGATGATGTTTGTTCGGCCTTCGTTGGATTCTTTGAATTCCAATTTGTAGTGCAAATTCTAGGTATATATCTAACCTAAGATTGAATGCACACAAATCATAACAAAATCATAAAATGAAGGAGAAGAGAAGAGTAGAACAC
>JBBMEF010008404.1:0-23326 GCA_037832685.1 Sicyos baderoa | reverse complement strand
CTGGTTCTTGGGACTTTATCGTTATTTATCTTTATAATAGTTTATATTTGATATGATCTAGATCCTGGATCATATCACTATGTTCTCTAGATATCGAGCTACATGACAACAAAAATTCAAACTCCGACATCTAAAATGATTTTCTGTTATCTAACACTTAGGGGTGGGAGTTCGAACACTTGAACTCTTGGTCTAGAGACTAGAATATATGCTTCAACCGGTTTGACTAAAGGTTGCATATTCAATGCCTCATCTAAAAAATATGGAGAAAAAAAAACATCGAATGAATCGAGAACATTGATTAGCATAAAATTGTACCGGATGGCGTCCAGAACTGATAAGTATCTGAGCAGGTTCGTCATCGTGTGCAAACTCGGGCCGAACATAGTTCTATATAAATTTAAGTTAAAAGGATTAACAGTCTAACATCATATTATGAAGATTGAGGCAGCTTTTTTATATAATATTTTACCTTATTTCTTGAGAGAATTGCTAAAGAATACAGACAATCAATGGAAGCCAGTGCTTGAACAGAAGCTTGAAACTCTGCATAATATCTACTGAACCCACTTAGAAAACCATTCCAAGCATCACGAGATGCCACCATAAGCTCCTCATTCGCCAGTGATAGCTCGTCTAAAGCAGCCAATACTTCAGGTGGATGATACCTTATGGTTTTCTTCGTACTGTTGACCTTAATCCAATTTGAAGGTACCTTAACATCTATGGGCAACTGTGCAAAAGCAAAAGAAAATAAGAATGGCATTGACAAAAAAACATTTCAAGCATCCCTACCAGTCCCAATTTTTTTCGAGTTATATCTAAAAGAAAATGTTATTTTGCATGATAGTTTGAAATGAACAACCTCAATCAAATGCGTAGATCCAGACACGCAAGTGAACTCCAACTTCCGCATTCCAAGCTGCTTACGGTATAAGGTGATCAGAGCATCCAACTTCTCTTTTCCAAATTGAGCCTCCTGTCGGGCTTTAGCAACCTAAAAAGAGACTATGCTAAGAATATAAAACGATGATAAAGATTGAAAATGTAAGATGTACCGACACAAAGAAAAGAAAACGACATAGAAAATAGAACATTATGAGTTGATCGAGTACATACCTTTGGAAACTGGTCATTATTGATGATCATTAGGTTTGGTAGATCCCCTTGATCTGCAGCTTCTTTGCTGATCGTTGACAAAAGTTTTGCAGCAGTATTGATTAAACCAGAGGAAGAAGCAGAAAAAATCAGCTTTCTTAGGAGCTTGGAGCCAATCATACTTTCACTCGAATTGGCGTCCTCTTTATCAATGTGAAACTGTTGAAGCTGTTTTCCCGCAAATAAAATCGCTTGAATAACTGCAAGGAACTGTATAATACATTATTGGAGAACTGTCACTGTGCTATATAGAAAACTCAAAATCAACACGAAATGTACAACAAATGTGCATGATCCATTAAAACACATCTTCAGATACTATAATGCAGTAATGGCAAATAGAAAACTCAGGCCATCACTGTAGACTGAAATATAAAAACCATCATCCTTTAAAGAAAGAAAAAAAATATAAGAATAGTTCCAATTTGTCAAGAACCCACCTACCTGATAGAGTACCAAGGGTAGGATGGGAGCATGTGTATAATATATGTAAGGGTATAATGGTAATTAGTGTCTTCGTATAAATAGAGGAGTTAGGGTCTTTGGAAAGAAGGAAAACACTTTGACCCTAACTCCTCTATTTATACAATGACACTAATGACTAATTACCATTATATCCTTACATATATTATACACATATTCCCACTGAAAGAGGGGGGGGGGGGGGGGGAAAGATGGGAATAGATATACTGTACATTGTATATAAAAGTGACATTAGACCAAACCTACCATATTATCAGTTGAACAGAATAATCCAAAAAGTTTCATAATCTGTGCCCCTATTTCATTTATCTGTGAAATTTGTTTCTGTTTCAAAAAGTTTCATAATCTGTCATAATGTCATTACATTTATATGTACATTAGCTCTTACATCACGCATATGAATGGAGAAAAATGAAAATCCATCAATAGTGTAAAGGAATTACCTCCCTAATCTTAACACTAAAATGAAAAAAGAAAAAGAAAAAGAAAAAGAAAAAAAAGCAACTCTTGTCTCTAGGTACCTCTGATGGGGCTGCAGTTCGGTGAAAGATTCTTGTTATTCCACGCTGGATATCCGGTGCTCTTCCCAAAGTTGTTAACACTGAAGAAAGTATATAATTCAATTCTGGTTTACTGACCATTACATTGGAATCTTCTTCATCTAACTCTATAATATTTTGAGATACTTTTGAAGATGCCATAGATGCAGCAATCTCAGAGACCGCCTCTTGACGATCAACTATCATGTCTCTATTACATAAAGGATGTGTTATCTGTTCCATATATTATAAATTTTAGAAGTGGAAATGCGAAAAAACCTAATAGCATGAAAGACAATATGTACCCATTGCCGAAGAAGCCTTGAACCAAATATTGTAAGAGTATGATTCATAGACTGTAATAAGGAGCCAGTTTCAGAACCATCATCATTATTCTTCAGAACCTAAAACATAGAAAATATTTCGACAGTAAGACAGATCAACGAAACACTTGTGCAGGGTAAAGGAATATAAACCTCTAGTATTGATGGCTGTATAATCACTGTAATGATATACTATACACAACAGATTTCATAAAAGAGAGAAAACAAAATAACAAACAAGACAAAAACAGTTCAAAAGATCAAAATACTCATTTTGATAAATTTCCATGAAAAGATCTTTCAAGTTTAGTATGTTTACATAGGAAAGGAAATTACCTCAAGTTGTTTAAGTGTATTTCCTGAGAGAGTCATCTCCATTTTGCATGAGAATGGCCTAAAAGAAGATCCCAACGACACAATTCTTTCTAATCCAAATTGCTTTAAGTGACGAATAGTCAAGGCCAATGCTTGAAGAGCTAAACTTGGCATGTTCATTATTTCCTTCAAACTCAATATAAAGTAGTTTCAGACGAAGAAATGCGTTTTAATGGAATGAGAAACATCAAAGAAGAAATAAAATTAAATTAACAAATAAGACATGAATACATAAAAACACAAACAAGATGACAAAAAAGGATGGTCACGACAATATCTTTTAAGAAATGAGATGAGGCTTCAAAATTCATTTCATTGTGAATGTAAAGCAAGTTGGTATGCTATGAACAACAATAACAAGATCCTGAAATAGCTCTACATGCAGGAAATGCCATTCTTATTCAGATAGATTGTTAGGACCAATATTGTTACCTTAATTGCTATGCGATCACCTTTTGGTTCAACCAACTCTGTATCCGAGTTGTGATGATCAGCTAAGTTATCTTGGTCAATGTTTTCAAATAAAGACATCACTTCAGCTAGTGCACTTCCATCTTTAAAGCAATCTCGTGAAACATGTTCAACACGTACATTTGAAGCAGGTCCAGCATAACCTAGTAATAACTAGTCACAACAATCCATATCAGCAATAATGGTCAGTTAAAGTATTGTAAAATAAGGAACATAAACCAACAACCAAAAAAAAGAACAACTCTTTCTCATTTCATTCTTGACACTACACTATGTAGAGTCATGTTAAATCACCAATTAACCCAAAAGCTTAAATTGATGGATTGGGGTAAATTTAATTATATTAACTAACGAGCACAACTATAAATATACCTTCTCTGTTGGCTTTGATATGGGATCCCCAAGAAGTAACTCAGCAGGAGACAAGCTCAAGAGCATTGCCTCGAGCCCACTTCTCATAAAGTTATCATCATATTCCCCATAAACAACATCCCCAGTTGATATCTCCATTGCAACCATCCCAATTTTCACATCAACTCCACTTTCAATTCTACAATCCAAATTTTCAACCACACAAAACAAGTAGCTACTCTCTCCCCCACATCCCTCTTCACCACCCCCTAAATCCCGAGCCGCCTCCAATGTCGCCTTCGTATACAAAGCCGATAATCCCCTGCAAAAGGGGCCTAACTTATTCGACCCGTGAGCCTTAATTGCCGCAGTTTCGGTTTGCTTGACAACACCCACCTTATACCCTGCACTAACCAGCCTCCTAACGTGCACATTCAATCTAAACGTGGGTACACTAGCAGTCATGAAATTACGATCCAAATGAGCATAAATACCTAAAACCCGAGCCGCAATCTCGGCATCGTCGCCGAAAAACCTATACCGGTAACCAACCTCCACCATCAAGAGAACATCAGGGTACCTGTTCTTGAGGTCCACAACTTGCAGCTCCAGAGGGGTGTGTTTGGAACCGGCATTAGGGTTTTGATTGGAAGATTCTAAATGGGTTTCGAGCTTTGGGCGTTTGGAGGATTTGGGTGTTGAATTAGAGGCAAGTGATGAAGAAATGAGGCGTTTGGAAGGTGAGAAAGTGACTGTTGCTGATATGTTGGCTATGGCGGATGAAGAAGAAGAAGATGATGAAGATGAAGATGGGGATTTGGGTTTTGGTGCAAAGAATCGAGAGATTACTTGTTGTTTCTGTTTCGCCATTAAAATTGAACTCGGAAAATTTCAGTGACATGAACTTGCAAATTGTGTATATATAAACTCCATGGCTGGTCCAACAAGTAATCCAAACTCCATGGCTGGTTCATTCATCCAAATATATATTTTTTAATTAAACACCATTTTGATTATTCTATTGGACATTCGAAAGTTGAGGGACTAAAATTGCACAAACCCGAAAATTGAGAGACCAAAATTTGACATTTGTAAGACCATGAACAAAAATAGAACTAACTCTAAAGTTAAGAGACAAAAATGATATTTTAACCCTAACATATTTAAGATTCAAAGGGAAAAAATATTGTTTTAATTCCCGGCAGCGGCGACCTTTCGTCGTCAATTTGTCCGAGAATAATGGTGTTTCTTCGGCTGCAGCGATTATCGGTTCGAATCCCGTCACCGAAATCCCCCGAGTATCAATGAGTAGCGATCCGTTTAGACCTGTTCTCAAACTGTCGGTCAATACGAAATTGCCGCTCATTCCTCCGAATGATCATCTCGGAAATCTGGGAATCCTCTTTTCGGCAGCGGCGGCCTTTCGTCATCAATTTGTCCGAGAATAATGGTGCTTCCTCAACTGCGGCGATTTGCGGCGATTATCAGTTCGAATCCCGTCACCGAAATTCCCCAGAGTATCAATGAGTAGCGATCCGTTTAGACCTGTTCTCAAACTGCCGGTCAATACAAATTGCCGCTCATTCCTCCGAATGATCGACTCGGAAATCTGGGAATCCTCTTTTCGGCAGCAGCGGCCTTTCGTCGTCAATTTGTCCGAGAATAATGGTGCTTCCTCAACTGCGGCGATTATCAGTTCGAATGCCGTCACCGAAATTCCCCAGAGTATCATTGAGTAGCGATCCATTTAGACCTGTTCTCAAACTGCCGGTCAATACGAAATTGCCGCTCATTCCTCCGAATGATCATCTCGGAAATCTGGGAATCCTCTTTTCGGCCCACAGCAGCGGCCTTTCGTCGTCAATTTGTCCGAGAATAATGGTGCTTCCTCAGCTGCGGCGATTATCAGTTCGAATCCCGTCACCGAAATTCCCCAGAGTATCAATGAGTAGCGATCCGTTTAGACCTGTTCTCAAACTGCCGGTCAATACAAATTGTCGCTCATTCCTCCGAATGATCAACTCGGAAATCTGGGAATCCTCTTTTCGGTAGCAGCGGCCTTTCGCCGTCAATTTGTCCGAGAATAATGGTGCTTCCTCAGCTGCGGCGATTATCAGTTCGAATCCCGTCACCGAAATTCCCCAGAGTATCAATGAGTAGCGATCCGTTTAGACCTGTTCTCAAACTGCCGGTCAATACGAAATTGACGCTCGTTCCTCCAAATGATCATCTCGGAAATCTGGGAATCCTCTTTTCGGGCAGCGGCGGCCTTTCGTCATCAATTTGTCCGAGGATAATGGTGCTTCCTCAGCTGCGGCGATTATCAGTTCGAATCTCGTCACCGAAATTCCCCAGAGTATCAATGAGTAGCGATCCGTTTAGATATGTTCTCAAACTGCCGGTCAATACAAATTGTCGCTCATTCCTCCGAATGATCAACTCGAAAATCTGGGAATCCTCTTTTCGGCAGCGGCGGCCTTCCGTCGTCCATTTGTCCGAGAATAATGGTGCTTCCTCAACTGCGGCGATTATCAGTTCGAATCCCGTCACCGAAATTCCCCAGAGTATCAATGAGTAGCGATCCGTTTAGACCTGTTCTCACACTGCCGGTCAATACGAAATTGCCGCTCATTCCTCCGAATGAACATCTCGGAATTCATGGAATCCTTTTTTCGGCAGCGACGTTCAATTTGGTGTAAGTGTTCCTTCAATTCTGCTATGTTTCGTGTATGTTTCATGATATTATTCGGATTGTTCTGTGGTATAAGTAGAGTGTTGAGAGATTGGTGATTTTGTTGGTGATGGGGGGCATTCTTTAATGTTTAGAACCTAAATGTTGTTTCAGTAAAGATTACTCCGCAAATTTTAGCCACTGTTAATGAAGTTCTGCACTTGTTTTTTTGTTGCTTTGGTGGAGTTATCGAATGAAAAAGTTACACTACTCACACAACTAAAAGAATCTGCCTCACAACATCTTACCTGTTTTCTTTTTATTTTTTAGGCTCGAGAAAACAAGAGCAGGCAACACATCGACCCATTAGCGAGCACAATCATGGGATTTTTGGCCAACTATTTCGGGATCATATCCCCGAAAACCCCCGTAACTGACTTTATCTCACACTCTCTGCTGTCCTTAACCATTCCCTTGCTTTTGTTCCAAGTGGATATAAGAGCTAAATTAAGGCCCACTTTGGGGCTTTGCATACCGTTTTTGCTCAGTTCAGGTAGCGACCAAAACACCTTTTTTCTCAACCTTCTCCGACACTGCCATCTTTACAATTTTATTTTGTTTTCGTGCTTTTTACAGTTGCAACAACGTTGGGAGCTATAGTAGCTTCTTTTAGTCAACCAGGTGTAACCCTTGATGAGGCCAATCTAAAAGCTAGCATCAACAACATGGGACTGCATAGCAATGACTGTAATACTCTATAATTTTTTATGTTTCCTTTTGTACTCTTGTGATACGATCCAACCCATTGAATATTAGGAGTATTAGTATCATGCATGCATCTAATTCGTTGTTCATTCTTAGTGGTGAGCGACAGATTGGTGGTCGCCCCTGCACTTCGTTTGGCATACTTCGCCATGTTATTTACATCGAGCTCCGTTCTACGAACTATAACCGAGAGTGATGCGGATCAGGATAACATGGAGGAATACAAGTTTGAAGTCTTACCGCTGGTTGCAACTATTACAACATCAATTGCAATTTGTAGAGCGGGATCGTACATCACCGACTACCTCAAATTTGGAAGTATCGTACCCGTCACTGCTGCTCTATCAGTTGCCTTGGCAACGACATATCTTGGACCTTGTGAGCATCTGGCTCATTCGGGTGCAATTTTGGCAAAAGCCATATTGCAAGTGTTCTTTGTCATTATACGTGCTCAAGGAAATTTGCTTGCAGTCAATGAGATACCACGTGTGTTTTCCCTAATCCAAGTTGCAGTTCATTTTGCCATCACCTTGGGCATTGGCAAGCTGGTTTGTATTGATACCAAATCATTTTTTTTTGCTCTAATGGAAACAGTTGGAGGCCACGTGGTCGTTTGTAGGACGGCTACAAGGAGAGGATGGCAGTCAAAGCTGATTCCCGAGATTCTTGCCGGATTTGTCAGCAAAGTTCTTGGCTCTCTACTATCTAGGACCCTCAAAGTTTGATAAAAAGAACAAAAATATGTAGTTTGAGAGAATTTTGTAGTTTTGTATAGTTGACTATCCATTTTATATTAGTTTAGATTTTGGAAATATTGTAATTGCTTCTCATTTAATGAGTATTGTCTTTGTTCTCCCTCTTCATTTCTGTTTATTTCTCCTGCTCTCTCTTATTCTGCCTCTGCATAATGTGTGATGTATGTCTATTTCTTTGTAAACTTGAGAATTGTAGAAAAAAGATTTTGATAAAGCCGGCATGTTACTGTAACTTGTTGGAGTAGGGAAAGAACCCGAAGAAAAGCTTGTGGTGCGTAAGATTTAGCAAAGCTTTTGGCCATTTTTCAGTTTGTCATTTCTTAGTAGAAATTGTTACCTATTAGTGTGTGATACCTTGCATTGGCTTAATTGGAAATGGATGTTAGTTCTCAATCAGAATATGAACAGTTCTTCCATCATCCTCCTCTTATGATTAATCAGGTACGATGATTTGCCACAATATGAACCGTTCTTCCATCATCTTTGGCATTTATGTTATCCGTATTCATTATCTGTTCTTTTGTGTACTTGGTGTAGTGGGCTAATGTTACTAGATGAGAGATGCGGACGAAACCGTTCGTGAGAACCCTTGAATGTATGTGGCAGAAGGGTCATACTGCTCATGCCAGTCCAGTAGAGGCAGAAAAGAGGTACACCTGATGCATTCAAGACTGCTTTGTGACACATTTTTTTTAAAACATACAAGTATATGATACGATTCAGCCCTAGGAATTTAGGAATAGTTTATTATTATTATTAGTTTATTATTTGTTATTTAATTACAAGTACTTTTATGTCATTTCAGCAATTAGGTTAAGTTAGGGTTTCCTATAAATAGGATGGATTAGGTCATTGTTAGGTATCCAATTCAATAGTTGTCATTTGTACTCTGGCTCTTGAGAGATTTATCTATTTATCGTATTTTAGTTTATTTAGTGGTAGATTCTATCTCCACCCCCGCCGCCGACCCCACCTTCGCCATTGCCGCTGCGGTTGCCGCTGTCTCTGCCTCCACCACCGTCGTTGTTGCCGCTGCCCCCGCCGCCATCGCTTCCGCCACCATCAACGCCATCGCCGCCGCCGTTTTTTCTTCCACCAACACCGCCACCGCCGCCGCCGCCAACATCGCCGTTATCGCCACCAACGCCGCACCACCACCGCTGCTGCCGTCGCTGCCGCCTCTGCTGTCGCCGCCGCCAAAAAAAAAAAAAAAAAAAAAACTTTTTTGTAACACCTCGAGGACAAGGTGGCTCTTTGGAGGGAAAGTATTGATACGGTCATTGTTAGGTATCCAATTGAATAGTCGTCATTTGTATTTTGGCTCTTTGAGAGATTCTCTCGAGAGATTTATCTATTTATCATATTTTAGTTTATTTAGTGGTAGATTCTATCAGTATATTTTTCTTAAATTGTAACTTTTTATCATACCCCCTTTCAGTTAAGGACTTTGATGATGCATTGCAGGCTTTCAGATGATTGACATGTATACAAAGTTTTTGGGATATCAATGGAACCATCTATTTTAGAAGCTTATGTGAAAGGCACGTTGGATGAGATCCAATCATCTCATCTGATCTTCTTATGTGAAGAGGGATGAATATACTAATTACTAAGAATGTTTAAGCTCATCTTAGTGTGCAATACATAAAACTTTCGTGTGTTGTGATGGTCTAAACATTCTTCATTGTCTTCTCTTTCATCCTATAGTCTTTATTACAAGTTTTGAATAGAAAACATAATTTTGTGCCTCCTTAGCTATGATTTTGCCTTCATCGATGCTGAGAAGATGATGAACAGGGAATACTTCGAACTGCTTCTGCAACTGGTGAGATGAAAAAACAATTTGCTTCTGCTAAAAATCTGTTTGTCTCTAAATGGTTTGATTAGTTAGCCCATTGTTTCACTTCATGGTGTTAAAATAAAAAGGTTTCTGAAGTTCTTCACCACCCTTCTTCTAGGTGAGGGTTGGAGGTTTGATTGTGATTGACATGTCCTGATATGGAAAAGTAGCCGACCGATGGTGTGTAAGGTTTAACTTAAGAACACAAAGTGACAGCTCTTATCCCCTCAGTTTAGGGAAATGTGTCTAAAAGCAAACATTAATGTTCAAACTTTTAGCTTAGCCTGGTGATCTGACAATAGATATTCATGTTCTCTTTCCTATGATTTCTTTATTTTTTATGATTGTTTTTACAACTTGGAATGATGTAGTTTGTGTTAGTTGATATAATTAAAATATCCCAATTCACTAACTTAAACTTTTGGGTTGATTGATGATTTAACATTACTAAACATGGTATTAGAACAGGAGGTCCTTAGTTCGAATCCCGGCCAATTCCTTTCCTCCTCAATTAAAGTTAAATTCCACTTGTAGGGTATTTCTCAAATTTCTAAGCCCACAAGTGAAAGGAAGGGTTAGTTGATATGATTATATTTACTCCAATCCACTAGTTAAGTTTTTGGGTTGATTGGTGGTTTAACATAACTAAACAAACAGTTTTGTTTGTTGGCTGGCATTTTTTCCCTCCGAATGTATGTATGTTATTATTGATAGTTTTAATATTTCAATTTCCTTTTTGGCTTCGTGATTTTCACCTTAATTTTATCTTCCTCTTTACATTTGTTGCTATTTACTTGAATGTGTAACTATACTTTGATTTGTAGGGCGTTCCTTTGAGGATTGAGATTGGTCTTTTTTTTTACATTTTGTTGGGGTGTTACAATATCCTACCATGGGAGCTCAAAACTTGGAAGGAACTTATTTTTTCTGTGTGTTTTGAAATTGTGTTATTTTGTAGGATCCGAGGAGATTCATTTCTAAGACGACCAGTTGAATTAAGCTCTGATTTAGGCTTTACATTTGAAAGTTCTTCTAGCATGATCTGAAAAGGCACTTTTTTCCTGCATGTAGAAAGCACTTTAGACTAAAATTTATTCTGCCCTACCGGTTATAATAATCGGTGGGTCTCCCAAATTCGTTATTTACATAACATATGTCCTCATTTAAGATTAACCATTTCTCTTCTATGTTATAATAATACACTTCAAACATCGTTTATTATAGTCATGCTATGTTATAATAGCATGCACCTGAACCACCATAGGTAACTTAATGGTCAAAAAGACCAAAAAAAGCAAAATGGTTGTGAGTTCAATCCATAATGATTACATACCTAAGAATTAATATCCTACGAGTATAAATAGTCGAGGTGCAAGTAAATTAACTTGGACACTCACGAATATAAAAAAAAATGTATTTGAAACATTGTTTATGATCAAAATCTCTATTATAATAAATCGTCTTACTCTATAATATTTGGTTGTCAAAAAAATTTGTAAAAATTTATTTTCTAGATAGTTAGACCACCATATTATTTTAGTCTTTTAAAATTCTCTTCACCACTAAGTTAACCCATAATTATTGGTATTTTACTCTTTCATTTTGATTGGTTAGTATTTTGATTTTGCAAATTTTCAATTAGTTTGTGATAATTTAAGAGGAAAGAAAAATGTGTGGTGTTCACTGTTCACCTTTTGACTTTTCAGTTTGTCTTTTTGATTTCTCTGGTTCGTTTGCACCCCCTTGTATTTATCAGTGATTTAATAATTCTAAGGATTAAATATGGTTAGGATAATGATCATTGATAAATTCTTACATTGATATGATATTGTTAATTTTAGATAAACTCGTATGGTTTTTGTTTAATTTTTCACTTGTTGTATACTAGGTAGATGGTTGTTCTTACTTATATACTCATATTGTGTGAAACCTAAATATATATATATATATATATATATATATATATATATTTATTGTTGCATTATGCCTTAAACACACTAATGCCCTGTGCCGGGGGCCTCGCTCACCGGTCAGTGAGTGGGGATGCGGGGGCAATGCCCTAGTTGCGAAAACACCTTTCGCATTCTGCATTATGTTGCCCGAACGCATTGCCATTGCATGAATGCATTCCACATATCGCATCCCGCGTTGCATATCCGCATTCTGCTAATCACACTCTGCAACGCATTTTGTTTACGTTTACGCATTCTGTAATAGGGTATAATAAGAGCACATTTATAAGCTCAAATTAAACTCTAGTCGATTATGATGTTCATTATGTGTAATTTTTGTAAATCTGTATTTCGCCCCTCTCTGAATTAAATTGCTCTCCCTCTCTACCCGTAAACGACACACCGTTAGTGAACCATGTAAATTCTGTGTGTTGGTTTATTTCTTCTTCTCTCACGTAGTCACGTTTTTGCGTCTTTCTTTATCTTCGCATCGATTGTTGATTTTTGTTTTCATAATATATATATATATATTAATTTCCATTAAGATGGATTGAAGACATATTGTGTGTCTTGTTTTTTGTGTTAAGAATTTCTTACCGAGTTCTCCTAACCTATGTAGATACACATGTTATTCAATTTATTGTCAATTGATTTTGAAATGAAATCTTCATTTATATTTTGAATTCGGATTTGCATGATAGACATTCAAAGTAATGTTGATCAAACTATTTATGGAGAATATATCAAGCTTCAGCAATTTAGAAATAAGTTCTCTTTAATTATTCTTGATATAGGTCATCAAGAACTCTTTGTTCTTGATTTATATCATCCAGAAGTAAATTCTTTCCATCTTTTTTTCGATACGTGCAATCTTACGATTTACATAACAATATTAACGAAGAATTTTCCTATGAAGGTCGATATATTTCATATCCTAAACCTTTTATATAATCATCTGCCATCTCAATATTAACGTATTTGATCTTCTTCTTCTTCTTTTTTTCGTTTTTTTTTTATAGATATTCTTGAGATTTTTATATATTTATCCATGTAAACAAACCAACCAGATGAAAAAACAATAAAACACCAAGAAATATATGGTTTAGCTAGAGAAACAGTGTCCCCAATGCATTTGTTAGTTTGCATGCGCTAGAGATGTCTATCACTTTTATGCAAAAAAGATCATCCACCTCTTTGAGCATGTTCATGCATCTTTAACGGACAAATATACCTAATAAGATCTAATTTAATTTACCATCTGATTCTATTACATTTAGTTGTAAACAAAAATTATAAAAAAAAATTATTTTTTTAAATAAATGACTAACATGAATGAAACTATTTACCTCTTAATTTTTCAAGGTCTCTCATTATTAAGACTCGTTTGATAACCTTTTGGTTTTTGAAATTTAAGTTTATTCTCACTCAAATTTCCTATAATGTATTCTCCTCTTCCTACTATATATATTCATTTTTTCCTTAAGAAGGTAGGAGAATAATAACCAACTTAAAAAAAAAAAAAAAAAAAAAAAAAAAAAAAAACTTCCAAAAGTTTGTTTTTCTTTTAAAAGTTGGTTAGTATTATCTACTTTCTGATAAATATATGATATCTTGATAGGAAGGATGGAACATATCGTATGAAATTTGGGTGAGAATAGGCTTAAATTTTAAAAACCAAATGTTTATCAAACGGGCTTAGATAATCTATAATGTTGTCTAATTCATATATTTATAAATTAATTAGATTAAAAATCATTTTGATCCCTATATATACTGTAATAATGCTTAAAATTAATTTCTATGATAAGTTTATGATTTTTTTTTTTTTTGAAGATTGAGAGAATGAAATTAATCTCAAATGTCACAAGCAAATGGGAGCATATCTCAAAACTCAAATTTTCGATCCTTTCGGCCATTTTGAAACAAACGTGGCAATTTAAACCTTGAACAGTGAACACCATTAATTAGGTTTGGATTGAAGAATGTTAACTTACACGTAGCAAACTTATAACGCAATCAATTAAATTGTCATAACTTAATCAATTTAGGTCATCGATTTGAAAATTATCAAAAATCTAGATGATTCATTTGAAATTAATTTGTCTCATTTGAAATGAAAGCATAGATTAATTTATTTATAGAAATTCATCTTAACTAATATCAAGGAGGTCATTTTGCCATAACTTTTGGTTATTCCAAGAAAAGTAAATCTGTTAAAATTTAGATCTCCAAAAGAGGTCATTTTCTCACGAGGGTCCAAGTATTTTTAACACTTAATTTATCTTTGCTATATTTTCATATCAATATATATTTTGATTCTTATGAATTTTGTATATGAGAATGCTTTGTATCAATTTTGTGTTAGAGGAGTTTGTATCACCTTCAAATTCATATCAAATATTGTTTTATATTTGTAAATTACTTTTTTTCATTTAAAAAAATTGTGAATATTTTATAGATATTTGTCTTGTTCAAAAGGAGAACTGGAATTAATAACCTCTCCATCACCATTTGAATCATATATATAGCTTATACCACATAAATTTTGTTATAGACAAAAATTTAAAGGAAAAAAAAATACCTCAACTTATCAAATTGTATTCTTAAAAAGTACTGTATTCAGTTTTATCCCAAACTTTCAATTCCATTAAATTACCTTCCGAATTAAAATAAATGTTACACTATTAAAATTTTAAAGTCTCTATGGAGGGTGGGACAAATTGCAATTTTGATGCATCATCCACCAAAAAGAGTTATAATTAAGTGACATCTGCCGTCCATGAATTAGTAAGTCACACGTTCAAATCTTCTAAATTATTTTAATTTAAAAAAACTATCCTTTAAAAAAAATGAATAATTTGGAGATTAGATGGTGTAAATTCAATTATTAATCTAAGGTTTTATTTATAAACCTCCAAAGTCTAGGGTATAATTAAATTGAATTTTTTCCTAAAAAAGCAAATTCAACCCTTTATTAATGGAACATCCAAACCTCTTATATTTTAGAGCTTTCAAATTATGAATTGTACTCCCATATTGTACTATCATTTAGTTCAACTCTTGGTCAATGTACTACCACTACAAAAAATAGTCTAATATATATATATATATAATTATATTCTATTAAACAAGTGTGAGAATATGACTTTTCAAAACTCGATCTTAAGATATGAAGTTATTAAGTTGAATTTTAAATTGTGAGATTGATGTGGGTAATAATTTGAATCTCTACCGCCTTTTTATCTGAATTTGATATTAAAAACAACTTACCAAACATATATGAATTATTAAAAATCATATATTCGAAGATATTTGTTTTACCTTAATAGTGCAAATATGGATAAATTAAATAGGAAAACTTACGGGATTAGAAGAAGAAAAAAAATACAAATATGATTATTTCTATAAAAAAAATAGTAACTATAATCATTGGTATTTAATAGTATCGTTACACACTTTAATTTCTTATAATATTGTATTAATAATATATAATACTGCGTTAATTAGTATTCATGAGACAATATTAAACGTATTGTAAATACTTTAAAATTTTGTAATTACTTTGTAGGAAGAGTTCATCCAAAATAATTTCTCAATTAAATATCTAAGACCCCGTATGATAACCATTTGGTTTATTGTTTTTTGTTTTTCAAATTTAAGCCTATTTTCTCTTAAATTTCCTACAATTTGTTTCATCCTTTCTACTATGTATACATCTTTCCTTAAGAAAGTAGGGGAAGACCAACCAACTTTTAAAAACAAAAAAAAGTAGCTTCCCAAAGTTTGTTTTTGTTTTTAAAAGTTGGTTAGTATTATCCTACTTTCTTAAAGAAAGATGGATAAATAGTAGGAATGATGGAGCACATTGTAGGAAATTTGAGAGAGAATAGACTTAAATTTGAAAAACAAAAAATAATAAACCAAATAGTTATCAAACGGGGCCTAAATTATTAGGTTTTTTTTTTATTAATTCAATAATAATGAATACGAGGTTGGAACCTTATGACCTTTTTGCCACAAATATATTTATGAACTACTGTTTTTTCTTTTCTTTTTTTTTATTATTATTATTGACATTAGATTTTTTTTTTTTTCTTGAGTTCGACTACTGTTGGAGGAGGAGATTCGAACTGGTGGCAACTTGGTCATAGGAATACATCGATGTCGTTTAGCTACTCCTCTCTTGTCCCGGTTAAAAAAAAATACCCTTTCTTGTTGGCTATTAACATTGGATTTGATTGTTAACTTATGTTATTATCATAATTTCTCTGCTTGCATGATAAAAACGAACTATTTTAAAAGATCTACAAATTTTCATTTACCTTGTTAGTAAATTGTTTTTACCTCAACAACAATATTTTAAGAGTTGAGGGCTTTAAATTTGTAATCTTTAGACCGAAAATATGTGTCTAAGTTCACTTAGGTTTCTTAAGCATTAAAGTTTTTATATTAATATGAAATTTATATCAAATGTTTTTTATTAAATATACCAATGGTGTGTCCTTGTCAATGAATCAAGTATGTGAAAACAATTAACATATGGTCATAAATGAAAGAGAATGAAGTAAAAAACTAACACACAAGGTTGATGTTTCAAAGAACAATATATAATATTGTTTTGACTTTGCAATTCTTTCATTATATTACAAGATCAATATTTCAAACCTTACTTATTTAGAGTAGATAAGCATGTTTCATGTCATTTCTTTTATCCACATCTATGCAATATTAAGTCATTATATTATATGAAATTAGTATCAATATAGTTTGGATCAGATATAACTCAGTTGTGTGATTCTTTACTAACCAATCAAGTACGTAAACACAATACATATAATTGATATATTTTTTATGGTAACAATAACATATGATATTACTTAATGTAAGAGAATGAAGGAAAAACTAACATGATGTTGATAGGTTGATATCCAAAAGATAAATATATATATATATATATAGTATGTTTGACTTTCGAATTAGTCCATTATAGTATAAGATCCTTATTTCAAACCTTAAACTTGTTTAGAGTAGATAAGCATGTTTCATGCCATTTCTTTCTCTACATTTAAGGAAATATTTTCTTAAAATACCAATTTTCAATTTTTGAATTTAATATAAATTGTATTACGATATGCATGACATCATTATTCGGAATACAAATAAAAGTGCAATCCTACATTAAGTTAAATAACGAGTAGATCTTGGGTATAATTAGAATGGAGGATATTATATCTCCACGGTTGATACGAACCTTTTTTGGTGAAACACAAATAAAACCATGAGGCACATTATCAAATTATACAATATTATAATCGATGTAGGGATCTTGTTGAGGGTTGTCGTCTTAACGAGTGGTATAAAAATGGTTCCCTAGTTAATTTAGTCATGTAGGTAGAATTTCCGTGAGGAATGCTTTTATGAAATATTCAAATGTAATTGGGATAGATATGTGGTCGAGTTTTCATGATGCTCAAATATAAATCAAAAGGATCCATGGACCATGGTTGAGCTAAAATAGACTCAAGTTGTAATTCAGAAAATAACTATTCAACAAGGGAGTCTCGTACTTAATAAGGAGAGATATTGAGTATAAGAGGGAGGATGACAACCATCTCTATTAATATTAAAAAATAAATAAAAATGAGGATTGTCCTAAGTAGAAAATATCATGTCAAGGGGAGACATGATTTGGGCACATCTTTAACCTGTTGTGACAAACAATTATTGAAGCCACAATTACTGCTCACTATTTGGCTTTTTTTTCTTCTTTCAAATCTTAAAATTGAAATAAACATTATTTATAACATTTTAAAATGATCAAACTCTTCCAACAACTCATGGTAGAGCCAAGAGCCAACAAAAAGGACAATTATTTCTCTTAGTTTGACTTCAGTTATATACATATATAAATGAATATGTATAAAAATTGAGATTTTATCTTCAAGAAAAGTTTGAGATTTGCAGTATTCATTCGATATAAAAAGTTCGAACGTAAAATTGCTCGGTCCCCTCGATGATGACCCGCATCATATGCACCAGCCTTGTGAGTTCTTCAAGTTTGAGCATATAAATATGAAGCCAATGCTAAAAATATTTCCACAAAGGTTTTGAGTTTCTTGTGGTTTAGAAAGATCAGATGGCAATAATGGCTGAAGTTGTGAAGATGATTTTCTTGTTAACTTTTGTGTTATGGCTTTGGCTTTGGCTTATGTTACCCACTAAGCTTTATAAGAATATTTGGACTCCTAAGCTCAATATGGAACTCAGCTCCACTTATTTTAGAGAACAAGGTATTTATATATATAAATATAGTTAGATTTCAATTTCCTTTAATTTCCCAAATATCTGATTATTTTTTAGTGATTAACTTTTTTTTCAATGTTTTTGCAGGCATAAATCTTCTGCTTTTCTCATTTCCTGTCATGTTTATGGCAGTTTTGGGCTGTTTTTATCTCCATATGCAGAAGAAATCCTCAAAAGATCCTAAACCCTTTTCTACACAAAGGTTTTTCTTCACTTTTTTTTCTTAATCTCAATTTAGTTATTTTAGGCTCCGTTTGATAACCATTTGATTTTTTGTTTTTGGTTTTTCAAATTTAAGCCTATTTTTTCTCAAATTTCCTACAATTTGTTTCATCCTTTCTACCATGTATATATCTTTCCTTAAGAAAATAGGAAGACCAACCAACTTTTAAAAACAAAAAAAAAGTAGTTTCTCAAAGTTTGTTTTTGTTTTTAAAAGTTGGTTAGTATTCTCCTACTTTCTTAAAGGAAGATGGATAAATGATAGGAAGGATGGAGCACATTGTAGGAAATTTGAGAGATAATAGGCTTAAATTTGAAAAACCAAAAACAAGAAACCAAATGGTTATCAAACGGGGTCTTAGTGTGGAGGATCTCATGTTGTAAATAGTTGAGAGATATTTATTAACATTTATTAGATAGATAAACTATTTCAGTCATATACCAATTAATTTACTATCTAATATGATACCAGACTCAATATTATGAACGAAAAGTGACACCAAAATCCTACAATGGAAGCTCAAAACTTGGAAGAAATTCAATTTAATTTTCTTAAGGTGTGTTTTTGAATTGGGTTATTTTGTTTGTAGAATCCGAGGAGATTCATTTCTAAGGCGACCAGTTGCAGTAATGAATAATACTTTGGGGATTGTAAATACTTTGGAGGCTGTGTTTGCATTTGCATTTTGTATCCTTTTGATTTGGTCATTTGGTAATTACTTGTACATCAGTTTTGGCAGTCTTCACATGGATAACGTTGGCGAGACGATGTAAGTGTGTCTCAAATTCAAGTCGTCGTTTCACATAACATATATCTCCGTTTTATTTCATTTTCCCTATTATATATAGTATGCATTCCAAACACCGTTTATAATAACTCAACTGGTGTCTCAAACGTACATACTTACCTTAAATCTTCCCATTGCATAAACTCGAACTTGTTAATCATATATATGCAAGTTGTAAGTTTTTGAGTATATTTATGAAATCTTGTCTGAATTTTTGTAACTTTGGTTTTGTTCAGTTGGCAATCAAGGTTTAGAAGTGTATCATTGAGAGTTGGGTATGTTGGAAATATATGTTGGGCATTTTTGTTCTTTCCAGTCACAAGAGGTTCTTCATTATTGCCTCTAATTGGACTCACTTCTGAATCAACCATCAAATACCACATTTGGCTTGGCCACATTTCTAATTTCCTCTTTGCATGGCATACCATTGGATTCATCATCTACTGGGGCATGACTGGTCAAATGGCTGAGGTAAATTCATTTACTTTACTTTTTTGTTCTTTTTGATCAACTATGGCAGGTGGAAGTTCAATAGTCGCCCTTTTTGCTATCACGCAAATCGTTTAATCCTACAATATTTGGAATATAAAAAAAAAAAACTTGTGAAAATTTATTTTATAGATAGCTGACCAAATCCATAATGTTTTGATTTCTCATCATCTTTTTGACCACTAGCTCAACCTATGATTGTTGGTATTTTCCTCTCTTTTTTCTAATTGGTTAGTACTTTGATTTTGCAAATTTTCAATTATATAGTTTGTGATAATTTGGTAGGAAAGAAAATGGGTGGTGTTCACCTCTTAACTATTCAGTTTGTCTTTTATTTGTTATGTTTCTGGTTGGCTTGTTTCCCTTGTTTTTTTGTGCAGAGAATCAAATTCCCATTTTGATTCCTTATCTTGTTCTCTATACATTTGAAAGTGATTGGTCCATTGGGATTTTTATCAGTGATTTTTCTAATTCTAAGGATTTAGATATAGTAGGACAATCACCCAACGGATCTCTATATTGGTTGATATTGTCCACTTTGGATATAAATTTTCGTAGTTTTGTAATTTTTTGTTTTACTCAAAACGTCTTATATATAGAGATGGTTATCATCCATCATATATTCATGATCTACCCTTTATCTAACCAATGTAAGATTAGATTTTGTTTGTATTCCCAACAATCTTCTCCTCGAACAACGTGTGAGTCTTCTTCATTGAATAGTCATTTTCTAAATTACACTCGAGCATACTCTTAGCTCAACCACAGATCCATCCTAATTACACTTGAACACATTCGTTATCAGAGCACTTTTCACTTTGACTATGTCACTAAGGCTTACAAATTCTTTATTCCACCCTTGATATTCTACGTACCTTCTTATGTCAGAGATATTACTCTGATACCATTTTTTTAAGGATGACAGACGCTCGAAAAATCTCCACATTGATATAATTATTGTCTACTTTGAACATATGTTTTTATGATTTTATTTTAATTTTTCACCTAAAAGATCTCATACTAATTAAAATGATTTTCACTCATATACACTCGATCTGCTCCTTATCTTCGCTTATATATTCATGATCTATCATTTATCTAACTATAGATATTGTTAAGTATAGATAGCATTCAACCCCAAAAAAACCACCCATCATATAGTTTAATGAAATGTTATTTATTCTATGGTGAATTCAATAGCTAAGAACTGAGGGAAAAAACTAGTAGGAGTTATTTGCATCTTGTGTTATATTTTTCTATTGGTATATTTGCATCTTATATAATCCTAACTATATACTAACTGAATCTGCATCGTTAAGCAGTTGAAAGCATGGAGTGTGGACTACGTATCAAATATTGCAGGAGTGATTGCTATGGGATTTGCCACAATTATCTGGGCGACGAGCTTTCGTACGATTCGTCGAAAAATGTTCGAAGTTTTCTTTTACACCCACCAATTTTACATTTTGTACATCATCTTCTATCTAATCCATGTGGGAGCAGCATATGTATGCTTCATCCTTCCTGGAATCTTTCTCTTCGTTATCGATCGCTTCTTACGGTTCTTACAATCACAACGACACGTGAGCCTCGTTTCAGCTCGACATCTTCCTTGTGGTGCTGTTGAGCTCAACTTCTTGAAAAGTCCAGGTTTAGTTTCTCTAAGAGCTGATATCTTTGAAACCTTTTTTTCTCTTTTGCCAAATATTTGATTTGAATTCCCTTTTTTCTTATCAGAACTCAGCTACAATCCTACTAGTTTAATGTTCATAAATGTGCCAAGCATTTCCAAGTTGCAATGGCATCCCTTTACAGTTACTTCTAACAGCAAATTGGAGCCCGATACAGTGAGTGTCGTTATCAAAACGGCGGGAAGTTGGAGTTCGAAACTTCACCAACAACTTTCTTCTTCTGTGGATCACCTTCAAGTTTCTGTTGAAGGTCCATATGGCCCTGCTTCAACTCACTTTTTAAGGTGATTCTTTATTGCCAAAATGGCCTTGAGTTAGTTGAGTCTGCTTAATTTTGATTATTAGATTAGCGCGAGGTTTCCTTACCTTTGATTTTAATGAACTCTGATAATATATTAGATTAGTGTGGGGGTTTAACTCAAAACGAAATGATAATGAATCGAGTAGTTTATATATCTTATAAATGTTAGGAGGTTTCCTTACCTTTCCAATGCAGAATCCTTGATATTGATTGATGTTTCTTTTTTCTTTCGAAGGCATGAATCCCTGCTACTGATAAGCGGAGGAAGCGGAATTACTCCCTTCATTTCGATAATCAGAGAGGTAATGATTCTACGAAGCACGAAATCGAACTGCCATGTTCCACAAATTCGCCTTGTATGTGCCTTCAAGAACTCCATTGATCTCACCATGCTGGATCTCTTGGTTCCAGTATCTAGCAAACAAACAGAGATTTCAAATGTACCATTACAAATTGAAGCTTATATCACCAGAGAAAAAGAAGAGCCTCAAAAAAATGCTGAAGATCTCATAAACACAAAATGGTTTAAGCCAAATCCCATGGACTCACCAGCATCAGAGGCTCTTGGACCAAACAATTGGTTGCTCCTTGGAGCCATTATCTCATCTTCCTTTGTGATGTTCTTGATTCTTTTAGGCCTCGTCACTCGCTTCTACATTTACCCGATCGAACGAAATGGCGATGCTGTTTACAATTACAGCTATAAGGTTCTTTGGGACATGTTCTTAGCAGTTGCTTGTATTTGCATATCTTCTAGCTTTGTCTTTTTGTGGCAAAAGAAAAAAAATGCTTCAAATGGAAAACAAACTCAAGTTCTCAATGTTCAAACACCAACAACATCACCTGGGTCGTGGATCTATGGCGGCGAGAGAGAGCTCGAGAGCTTTCCATGTCAATCACTTGTTCAAGCAACCAACATCCATTATGGGGGCAGGCCAAATCTCAAGAGTAAGTTTTTGTGCCTTTGTATTAACTAAGAGCCAAGTGATATTATAGCAACTAAGAACACCAATGATATATGATTATGTTTTGCAATGCAGAAATTCTGTTGGACTGCAAAGGATCAGATATTGGAGTTCTGGTCAGCGGCCCGACTGGGATGCGGCACGACGTAGCGAAAATCTGTTCATCTGCTTATGCTGATAATCTAAATTTTCACTCTATGAGCTTCATCTTTTAAAAACTTGGAAGTACATTGTGTAATTTAAAGTGTGAACCTGTATCATAACAGTAAATGACCATGTTGGTAATTATATGAAGTCAAAGTGATCCAATGTACATGAATACATTCAACCCAAAAGTTGGAGTTATATTTGTGCCAAATTGAAGTGACAATACAAACTATAACCACCAGTGGACATTAAAAAACCAAAACCAAAAAGTTGTGGATTGAATCACCTACCTAGGAATTCATTTCCTACGGTTTCCTTGATATACAAATGTTGTATGTTCAATCAGTATGTCTTGTGAGAATAGTCGAGGTGCGCGCAAGTTGGCCCGAACACTCACATATATAAAAGGAAAGTGAGAATACAAACTATAACTTTTGCAAGACCGTCTGTAAAGATCCGACCCGAAAGTGGTCCTAAACCTAGGTCTTTAACCAGCATGCATGACTTTAAAGCGTAATTAATGCGGAATTAAAAACAAATAAAGATAACACTTGAAGTTACTTAGCATTTAAAACATTTGAATAACCTTTTCAAATACTCTTTAAACAAGCCCCGGCCGGAGCATACAATTTTAATACAATCAAATATTCACTAAACATAAAATGCTCCTAAGGCACTATGCCCAACTACATGCTGAATAAATACTCAAATATAAAAGACACACGGAAGTGTCTACA
>JBBMEF010008377.1:0-23342 GCA_037832685.1 Sicyos baderoa | reverse complement strand
GAGAATTGTTGAAGTTTTTATTTAAATAAAAAAATAGATATTGAGTAGTTTTTTAATATTTTAATATTTAAATAAAACGTGGGACCCACACGTGGAGTTGGGTAGGAGTTGGGTGGACTTATGGAAGTCCATGGGACAAACATAAAATTGGCCTACATCTCTTCTCAACTCCTCCTTTGTCTATGGGCCAAACGTGCCCTTAGAGTTACCATTCATAGGGAGTCCCAGATAAGTAGTTGGCCAGTTTTCAGTCTTGTATCCAAAGGGTGCAGCAATGCTTTTGGTAGTATTCAAATCCATATTAATGGATAATAGGACAGACTTGTTGCAATTCACGTTCAATCCCGAGGCTCTCTCAAAGCTATGTACAATATCAATCATGTTTTCGAGGGAGTCCTTTTTCATAGACGAAAAAAGGATAGTGTCGTCTGCAAATTGAAGGTGGGAGCAAGAGATTCTGTTGCTATTATGGCTAACAGATCAAAATTTCATTCATACGCACGTACATGCCAAATGGTTGTCTACAGGTGGACGGCTCCAATTTCGTGGTCATCTTAAACCATTATGAGTTGGTTTAATGATCATTAAGAGCCATTAGCCTGTAGCCATATAAATAATATAAGTCTTAGAGAGAATGAGCTCAATTCATGGTAGTCAGTTATTTAAGATGTAATATCCTAAAGTTTTTGGCAACCAAATGCTCAATAGTAGAGTCATATAGTTCTTCTGTGAGATTAGTTCAGAAGTGCACAAGTTGGTTATTAGTTCAGATGTGTGTAAAGTTGGTTTTGAGTCACTTTCTGTAGCAAGTTTTGATGACTTTTACTATCGCATATGGAAATGTCAAATCAGTAGTAATTCTTCAATATCTTGACAGCATTGATGCAGTTTCAGATCGTGATTTTGCCTTAGAGTTTCTTTCTGCCAATGCCATTACGGCCATTCATCTCTCAAGGCTTGGAGAAGAATGGGTGCTGTGGGCTTCTGAAGAGTTCGGATTTTTAACGCCAAACGATTCCGTTTCAACTGGAAGCAGCATAATGCCTCAAAAGAAAAATCCAGACCCAATGGAACTTGTTCGTGGAAAATCTGCTAGAGTCATAGGAGACTTGGTCACCACTCTCACTTTGTGCAAAGGCCTGCCTCTCGCCTACAATCGTGATTTGCAGGTAAATCTTTATACATTTTTGTAAAAACCATTTGGAAAGGGAACCATCACGGATTTAGAGAGTCTGGGAGAATCAAAAGGTTATAAGTTCAATTCATGGTTGTCACCTACTTTTGAATTAATTTCACACGTATTCTTGATTCCCAAATGTTGTAGAGTCGGGCAATTTATCTCGTGGAAAATTGAAATACTTAAGGTGCGCGTAAGCTGGCCCAGATACTCATATAAAAAATATAAAAAGGGTATGGGAAAGGGAGGGCTGACACTTCCAAAGAGAATTCTGTAGACGCTTGCGAAACAGGAGCATGTTTTGCAGTTTTAATACTCTGGCAAATGCTTTGTGTTTTACTCTTTTGTCCATTTTCTTGAATACAAAAAATGTTGCAATATTGAACAGGAAGACAAGGAACCTGTATTTGACAGTGTAAAAACAATACTTGGGATGCTTGAAGTGTCAGCCGAGTTTGCTCAGAATATTTCTTTCAATCAGGAGAGAATACAGAAGGCGTTGCCTGCTGGTTATCTTGATGCCACAACGCTGGCTGATTACCTTGTGAAGAAGGTAACTACATATTGGTTGATTTCCAAATGTCATCTAAAATAATTGGTGAGAAGCATGGTTAATGATCTTTTCCTCCTACATACACATTTAAATGAAGATTTAAGACGATTTCATAATCCGAAAGGCATGTCATTTATAAAGAACCATTCTAAAAGATTTAAGTAAACGTAAAGTACTTTGAAGTTAGCATAGACAGTGTTTTAAAAAGCGTGCTAACGCGCAATGATCCTCTGAAGCGTGAGGGGCAAGCCGCGGTGAAGACTTTTTTACTTAAAGTGCACTATATAAAAAAAACACAAAAAACTTGTATATATATGTGTATACATAATAAAAACACTTTTCATGAGCATAAATGAAGTTTTAACCAAGTGTAATATATAAAACATACATAAGACACAAAAGAGAAATCTAACTTCAAATTTTTAAGCCTGCTTCATTGTGTAAAGTCAAATTTGACATTCAACAACATTTAAATCTGACACAGTGGCTTGTTAAATGGTCCTTCCTTTTGCAGGGAATACCTTTTAGAACAGGTCATGATATAGTTGGGAAGTCAGTTGCCTTGTGTGTCACAAAGAATTGCTGCCTCCAAGACTTGAGTTTGGACGAGCTAAGAAGCATAAGTCCAGTATTTGAAGCGGACGTTTACGAGTTTCTCGGGGCGGAGAATGCGATTAATAAATTTTGTTCATATGGTTCGACAGGAGCAGCCTGTGTTGCTACTCAAATCGAATATTGGGTTAATAAACTCCAACTCAATCTGTAGACCTGGTTTCCAAGATTCTCCTCCAACAATTTGGGGCTATGATCATTGGAAGGTACGAATAACTCTAGGATAAGTTATGGCGTCTGTGTGGAAGGAAAAAAGTATTTTATATGAACTTTTCAACAACAAAAAAACATTTTATATGAATGTTTATTCTGACTTTTTGATCTCTTAACTAAATGTTGATGGATGGTTTTTGTAGTTTAAAGAAAAATTAATCATTAACAAACTTATAAATTTGATGTTTTAGATGAATGAAGGTTTTGAGAATCTAAATATTATGTATTTAATCGTGGTAAGTCATTTATTTAGAAATTGATTTTCTATGATTTTTTTATTTGAGCTACTTATGTTAAAAATATATAAAAAAAATATATTACATGTGCAAACTTACTTTTCCTTCCCGAGCTTTCAAAACTAAGATTTTATGTTGACAAAAAAAAACATGGGCAAAATGTACTTTTTTTTTTTTTTTTTTTTTTATGAAAGAGGGGCAAAATATACTTGGATTCTTGAGCTTTTAAATTAAGATTTTTTGTCATTACAATTTGAATTTAGATTTTTAAGTCCGGGATGTTTCAAACGTAACATTTAAGTTTCAAATTTGAAATTGGTCGAAGTTTGAAATTGATTTATAATTAGTTTTAGAAATGAAAATGAGTTATAAAAAAATCAAGCCATTTTTACACATCGTTCAAAGTTTATATATTTTAACTACAACCAATGAAAGCAATAGTCCAAATTGAATAATAATTTATTCAAATCTCTACTCTCTAATTATTATTATATATTTTACCTACAAAGCCATCCTATTTTAACTACCAATTCTCTCCGCTCAAACGACAATTTAAAATTTAATTCTGAAGAAGCTAATTTAAAATCAGATTCAACCTTCAGCAAAAATGTAATTAACCCAAATATCACTATATATATATATAATTAACAAAGAAATAAATACCTCATGATTCAAGATCATGTTCACAGAAAGTAAGAAAAAAAATGCTGAATCATTTATTCGTTAATATAGTTAACAAAAAGTCTACAAACCTACATCATCATAATATTTGTAAGAATAATTTCCAAGGGAATAACAGATTCCCAAAAACAGTGGATTAGTTTATGTGAACCAATTCTCTAAAATACATCAACACAAATATTTTCAAACTTATCTACGCAACCAACGGTGCATTTTCCCGCCGTTGACATTCTCTCTCGACAAAGACGAATACACCTTTTTACCTGTTGCAGTTTTCTTTCTCGTTCACTCTTTTTGGAACAATAGCTTCATGTTCTTTGTTCCCGCCGACCGAATCTTCCGGTTGATCGGAGTTTCTCTCCCTCAGTAGGTTGCTGCCGTTCGTAGCGGCGGATCGCATAGCTCGGGGAAGTTTCAACGGGATGTTGACAGCCTCACTTGGGTTGTTCTCTGCCTTCAGGATGGCTTCAGGGTTTTCTGGTTGGGAAGGTGCTTGTGGTGTAGGAATGAGTTGAATTGTGGATTTTCGCCATTTCTTTCTCTGGGTTGGCTTGTTTGCCTTTGATTTCACCTGTTTGGTTAGGGGGAAGATGGTAAGAGAAGTGAATAGGCTGGTAATAAAATGACCACCACTTTGTTCATGAATTTTTTATATTCATGATTGTTTTGCACCTCAACTACTTTAAAAAACAATTGTTTGACCTTACTCCATTTGATTTTTAGATAGACCTCATTATCTCTAAACACTTTATGATTCTCAAGACTCTTATTTGACTTGTTGGTTTGCAAATAGAACGTTTTACCCCAATGTAGTGGGTATCAATATATATAGAATTAGGAAACAGAATTTCGTCTCACTACATACTCGAGGGCACCTATGACTGTCTCAAAGCCTAAACCTAGGAGGTAACAAGAGATTTAATAATTAAGCTTATTCATTAGTTTCTTTCTAACTTGAGACCTCTAAAAGAGTATAACCTTGAAGACCCCAAGCCTCTACTAACAAATATCCAAATATCCAAGTAACATTCATGCATGTTTCTAATTGATTGAAAGAACTAAATGACAAGTTTGTTCGTGAACGTTCCTGATTGATTTATAGAAATAATTGTTTATTTACTTTTTTCACTCGTCCTAAACTACTAAGCTCAAAATGTTTACCAATATTCAAGGTTTGATATCTTAATTACACAGCCTATATCATTTGATTGCTTAGGAGACTACTTAAAACTTATTAGTGAAATTTTATTCACGTTGGATTACTACAAAAATATTTTTATTAATAGATATCCAAAAGGAATCTTATCCAATTAGATGAATGAAAACGTACCAATGTGTTTCCTATGTCTGATAGAGGCTTTCTTTTTGCGCCACCATCCTCAGCAGGAGGAGCCACACTTGGTCTCTCAGCCAGTGCATTCTGAAGCAACCTTGTACCATGAGAAACAAGGTCACGGCTCTCCTCATCCGTCTCATCGTTTTCCGTAGCATTTCGAACATCCCTAACTAAATCCGGTTGCATCGACTCGTCCCGCTCACTTTTACTGCCTCTGTTTGAACACTTTGATGGTATGCAACCACATGACAAGCCGCACGCACCACCGTTGGCTCTACACTGGCACTTTGTTGTCTTGCAAGAAGAAGATTTGCTGCAAGTGCAGCAAACATTGGTAGCAACAACGACCTCATTCATAGGAAGTACCCCACCACCTGAGCTGTCCAAGTTTGAATCTACACTCTTTGTGCCATTTGAGACGGCAATACTCGAACGACCTTTAGCTTTAGAGACTCGTTTTTTGGTTTGTCGTCGTTTCAAAGATTTCTCCCAATCATAATTGACATCATCGCCATCTGAATAGTGATCTGGGTTATCCGAGTCTGAGGTATCCATGTCTGCCAGTAAAACGATAGAATTCCGAAGCTCCTATTCACAAATAGGATAGAATTCAATGATAAGAATAAGCGGGGGAAACTTACTTTCTTGGAGGAAAAAACTGTCATTTACCTGCTTGCGTAAATCATAGTTATGTCCCCCACTGTTAGCCTGATCTGATGTGCTTCTCATGGAATACTTTTTCAAAGCTGAGTTCTGCAATTGAATATTATTGTAAATTCAAGTAGTCAATTGGGGGTTTTCGAGCAAGGAGAATGGAATAGGAATATGGGAGAAATGATTAACGGGTAGAATGATTATTTGTATTTAGTGTGAAGGGAATGGTCATGGGGAACCATATAGCCGAGGAGAAATTTTAGATTTTCAAAGACAAAAACGTTTAAGTAGAAAATAAAGGACAAAAGAAACGAAAGAACCATCTCGACATGAAGAGAAAAAACAAGGAAATCGTACTAACTGAGAATCTAGGAGAGAAAAGTAGAGTAGAAATTTTACCTGATGAATTAGTTCGGCCTTTTGGGCTTCTGATTTTTTTAGCATGCCGCTAAGATTCACTATTTTTTGTTTCAACTCTCTAACTTCTGAATGCTTCTCCCTAGAAGCAAACTCTTTGTCCCATAGCAAACACCTAGGAAAAAAAAAGCAAAGATAAGTACAAGCTCATTATTGAAACAAGTAAAAATACATATTCAAACCAAATAGGAAATAATTTTCTATGGGTTTTTTGTGAAAATGTTGTGAGGTAAGGCTGTTTATCCGTAAAAATAGTCGAGGTACATGTAAGCTGGTCCGTACACTCACGGATATAAAAAAAAAAAAATCAAACCAAATAGGAAATTGATTATGATTGATATTAGATAAATGACGATAAGCCAACTCAAACGAACAAAAGTTGGAGTTGATGGTTCATTACCTTGAAGAGGATGCTAAATTCATCAAAAAATTCATAATATTCTTTGCATCTGCAAGAGAGCGAACTTGATGCCAACGACCCCTACCTCCGAGAACGCGCTCACGTTCTTCTGCCTCAGACAAATGAGAGGCCATAGAAACCAGAGAGCTGGATGACGTAGCAAGCATGCTTTCAAGAGCGAAAATTCTTGAATTTCTTGCACCAGGTGACATTGTTTCAGTACAATCACTGTCCAGACAATTCATATACATATACATGTTAATATACTAATTTGGCAACCAGATATTGCAACCAACCACCAAAGTGCAATACTACTTTATCTCACCTCAAACTAACTCCCCTATGCAACTCTTCTTCCTCCTTAAGCTTTGCCAATTCCTTGGCCATCTTCGACCTCCTGTAATAGCAAGAATTTTCATTACTATATGTGATAAGAACCTATCCTTTGTATTAATAAAAGGACATTTGGAGAACTCCCCAATCTCCCACCTTAGAGGCCTAACCCTTACTCAATACTATTTGTATTAATAAAAGGACATTTGGAGAACCTATCCTTTTGTATTAATAAAAGGACATTTGGAGAACTCCCCCAATCTCCCACTTAGCCCCAAGTTTGGGACTCAATTGTGACATTGTCTCCATTCTTTCGATGTATCTCGATGTCGCAGTCTAGGGATGGGTCAGTGGTGCCCTCGAGTTTAGAGGAGCATATACTCCAAGTTTTCGGGTAAAAGGATCTTATCAATATGGGTCAACTTAATAACATATACAGACCGAACTTCAAAATGGTGAGTACGCATGACTCTTTCAAAATGGTGAAAAGTGCTTATTGTCAATTAAAATATTTTTTCAAAATGTTATTAGTGTTCTATTGTACCGTCAAAATGAGTCACATTTTCATGATCGCTCAAAAGAAATACTTGAAAGAAGTGTTTTTCCAAAAAGTGCTCATGGAAAAGGTATTTAACCTAAAAGCTAAAAGTACGACTTCCAAAACTCACTGGAAAGATAACTTACTCTTCCATTTGCCGTTCGTATTCAGACCGAACTTCATGCACCCTTACTGTGACTTCAAGTTCATGCTCAATGTTCTGCATTAAAGCCTATGGCAGAGAGGAAAATGTATTAGCTCATTCATAAATCCATCTAAGACATCTACCTTTATCCTACTTTAGAATGCATGATTTGAATAGTCCTTTCTTGTTTTACTCTATTGTTACTCAAAAGTTAAATACCTGAATTCCAGGACCATTTGCTCCACTGCCTGCAAATGGAATACAAACTCCAATCATTAACAACTAACACGAGGGAAAACGGGGAAATAACGACATTACTGGATCAATATCTATTCTATAGGTTGACCTGTGTTCTTGAGCTCCAAAGTGCAAACTAAAAAAAACAACTTTTTAACTTTAATTACACTTTACTCACTGGAAGTTTCTCGTGCTGCCTTTCGAGATTCTAAAAGCTCTTTAAGTCTTTTTGTTGCCTGAGTAGCTTCTTCTGTCTTTCGTTGCAAGACCTGTTCGAGCACACAACCATAAGAATCATCCAAAATAAATTGATGATTACAAATGTGTTGATTGATTATCGGCTTACCATTTTCTGCCTTTGATTCAAAGCTAAGAGCTTATGCATCTCATATTCATTTCTCCTACCTGCCTTCTTCAGCTGATCATACCCAAACAAATATTAAAAAGAAATAAAAGAACCTAGAAAAATCTATGACAAACTGTTCTCGTTTTACCTTTTATTTTATATGTTCATTTTTAAAAATTAATATTGGTTTTCACTGTTTTATGATTTCATTTTAAAAAAACTGGTTTTCCAACGAAGTCATTGATGATTGAGAAAAAGAATTAAAGCAATCTCAATTAGATGTATCAATACTTTAAGAGTTGAAGGAATGAGAAAGAGTTTTATTAATTAGTATCCATTTAGTACATAAAATCTTTAATACAAAATTGAATCATATACTAATTCTTATTCTTCTAATGTTGAAATGTAATTAAATTTACAAAACATATTTTTCTACACAATAAAATAAAACTAAGGCATCAGTCGATCATCATTGGGATTTTTTTAAAAAAAATAAAAATAATAAGTTTAAAGTATTCAAAGCTGCCAGTGAACTTAGTCACTGGCAAATGAATTCCACTAAAATAATAAGTCCAAAGAAAAAGTACCAACACCCTATAGAATTTAAAGTTTGATAATCATTTTGTTTTTGAAATTTAAGTCTACGACTACTACTCCAACATATGATTTTGATCTTTACATTTTACTTAGTTTTTAAAAATCAAACCAAAATTTAAAAGATAAAAAAATAGTTTCCAAATACTTCTTTTGGTTTATAGAATTTGGTTAGGATGCACAATGGTTAGTTTGTTAAAGGAAGATCAAACCACAATGTATAGAATTTAAGAAAATACGAGCTTAAATTTCAAAAACTAAAAACCAAATGGTTATCAAACGAGATCTAAACTAAGAGTTTTCAGCTACAATACCTGGAGAACTTCCTTCTCTCTGGAAGCCTTCCATAATCTAAATTGCTCAGATTCCTGTTTAATTTTGTGTTGAAGTTGAACCTAATATACAAAATTGCGTTAGAAATTTTGGGTTATATAAAGGTCTTCTTATCTTTAGGATACAAAGATACCTTATGGGTTTTGATTCTATGGATCTCATCCTGTAATCTTTTTGCTGCCTCATCACTCTTTTGCTTTTGTCTCAATATTTGAGCCTGAGCATCTTGTTTCTTCTTCAAGTCTGAGACCTAAAATCCAAAAAATGAGAATGTGTCAAACAAATAGCCCCATATGTTAACCATTTGTGAAGAAAATATTTGAATGGATAGTCAAATCCCAAAAACAAAAAACAAGTTTTTAAAAACTGTCTTTTAGTTTTCAAAACTTGAAAGTAGTTAGTATGAGCCTAACTTTTAGAAACTAAAATGGGGCATTAACTATTTGAGGGTCAATGGCCAAGGCAACTCAATATACCTGGGTCTCCAAAAAATTCAATTTTTTAAGATATTCTTGCTTCAACTTTTGTGCACCGTCACCCGATGTAGAAGGTATGTTTGAAAGATTACATTTAAGTTCCTCGATCTCTTTCTGAAAAGAAACAAGAGATAAGCTAAAATAAATCAATATTATTATTATTATTATTATTATTATTATTATTATTATTATTATTATTATTATTATTATTATTATTATAATATGTGTTTGTAAAGACAAGTAAGCTCGCCGTATATTTTGGATAGAGCAGTAACCTGTAAGGCTCTCTTTTCTCGTTCCAGTTCATGGACCTTCTTTTCATAATGTTGTTTAAGAACAGAGGTATCCGAACCCGCAAACCGTTTCATTTCAGCCTTAAGCAAAGGAGAGTGAATATGCATCAAAAAGAAAAACAAGAACATATGAAATAAAACTTTGTGAGAAAACCTCAGAACAATCAATCTTATGTACAGGATAAGACAGGACAACATGTTGTTGTATGGTTAAGGACAATCAGGATTGGGTAAAAGAAATTGTATGAGAAACAGGCTCCCTAAAAAACTATTAACCGATGGTTGGTTGATACAATTAAATTTACTCCAACCAATTAACTTAAGCTTTTGGGTTGATTGATGATTTAACACAATTCAACATGGTATCAAAGTAGGAGGTCTTGAGTTCAAGTCATGGTCAGTTTCCTCCCTAATTAAAATTAAATTATACTAGTAGCGCATTTCTCAAATTTTCAACCCTACATGTCATGGGGGGTGTTGGTTTGTATAATTAAATTTACCCTTACCATCAACTTAAACTTTTGGGTTGTGTTTGATTTAACATGTTTCAACACAGATCGAAAGAAAAATTATCAACAAAGCCTAGATGCCAAATAATTGTACCTCCTTCTGCTCAAGTTTCTTATCCAATTCTTTTAGCTCCCTATCCAACCTTTCTTGTGCTGTTGAATGTTCAAGCTCCTTTTCATGATCTTCGATTCCATCTGCAAAAACCAACCAGGCCATTGTATTAACTTCTCAAATTCATAGACATAGAATAACGACTTCAGCTATATCCATTGGACAATTAAAAAACAACAAGAGACAAAGAGGGAGAGAGAGAGAGAGAGAGTTCGCCTTTATTTGCAAGTAGCTTGATTTGTGAACATCCATAAAACCATAAAACAATGTATAGACATAATCCATAGATGTTCTCATACTCACCTTCGACCGCTTTGGGATCATAGTCCGACGAATAATCATTTGGACATGGAAATAAGATATTACTAGAGTCAGGCCTATCATCATCAGACTCCACAAGATCAGCATATCGGTTGTGTTTCGCGTTGTTACAGCTTTGCAGACGCAACACCTCCCCTTCTAGCTCTTGAATTTTGGAAACATAACTCTTGACCACTTCACAATCCTGGAAGTGAAAAAATGGTTAGGATCTCATGTTCGAAAGGTATGCATTTTGCTTGTGCAAGCAAAATCTAAGAAAGTAAAAATTGCATGAGACCTTATCACTGCTGGATTCTATCTCATCTAAAGATTTTCCATTCCGCACTGATTCAATTATCATGGCAAGTTTGTCTTTTTCAACCTGAATTGTTCAATATAACAACATTATTTATACAATAGTGATTACAAACATCAATTATAAAGTATTATTAAGAAGTGCATAGAAATATTTTTTTAAAAGGAAAACCTGAGCATCAATAGCACGTTGAGACAAATGATTGCAAGCGACTCGACGATCTTGAAGTTCCCGCAACAACTCTCCATTACTTGCTTCGAGTAGTGATATTTTGTGTTTTAGAATCTAAACACAAAAACTAAGGTTATGTCACTGTATCATATTACATGGTAACACATGTAGACAATTTCTAAGAATGATTAAAACCTGAAGCTCCTCATATGGTAAACCTGCATCACCGCGGAAGAATAAAAGCTCAGCTTGCAACTGCTCGATTTGACTTCGCATTTTCTGTATCTGAGCTCCTACAGGATCCCGATTGATCTAACAAAGAAAAGAAAAAACAAACAATAAACAATAATGAAGAAAAAATCTATAAAAAAAACACAAAAGTCTTAAGAAATGATTTAGATAGTAACTTACAACTGCTTTATTTTGAATATTGCGAGCACGATTAGCATATTTTAATGTGTTTAGGGTCTCCTCAGCATTGGAGTCGGCAGGACTAACACAAGCTACGCAGACGAATGATGAACATCATTATTAAAATAATTATAAAAAAAAAGAGTCAAATATGTGGAAAAGAAACTATCAAAATAGTTTTAAATGCTTTGACTCTAATAAATGGTATACCAATCATCACCGTTCTGGTGTTGCCTCCAAGAGAATCCTATAAATTCAACTCCCAACAGTTAGCCAAGTCAAGATGCTTTGTCAAACAGGATACTGCAGTTGAATTATTAGACTAAAATTTCTAGCATTTTTTTTTAAACAAGGGTAACGCCCGTCCTTAGGCTAGGCACTGGAGACAACGAAGGAGTAATGTCACAAACGAGTCTCGAATCTGAGACCTTAAATGGAGCATACTTTCAAAGTCCAAGTCTTCAACAACTGTGCCACTCCTTGGGGACAAGTTTTTTTTCTTTAATAAGGAATATATCATTGACTTCCTCTTCATTATATAACCCGTGAGAGGGCTATTTCGTTTTTTTTTTAGTTTTCTCAAGTCGATCGTGGAGTTGAATTGGATTACAACCAATCAACAAAGCCAACACACCACCAACTCTTTTGATCCCGTGAGAGATCTATCAACTAATGTCTGCTTGGTCTTATACGATCTAGAAACATACAAATCACAATAACCAATAACAACTAATCGTTTTAACTAATTTAACGGACGTCAAGGGAAACCAACAAAGCCAAATTTCACCAAAGTGCAGGTTTTTTTTTATATTTGTGACTGTCTGAGTCAGCTTTCGCGCACCTCGACTAATGTCATTGGACATACCGTCTGACCCTACAACATTTGGATGCCAAGGATACCCGTAGGAAATTAATTCCTACGTAGGTGGCGCCACCATAGATCGAAAAATAAATGCAGAAATATAAATACCAAAGTTCATTTTAGAAAACAAAATGGCATGCCTGCAGCAAACGTGTTAACTTGCTATCACGGTAGGGAACATGACACCCTTCTCTTCGTTTCTTCTCATCTCCCAATGCACTTATGACATTGCCGAGAGCCAAAAGACCCTTGTTGATATGAACACCTAAAATAGATGAGAATCCAAAAATATTTAATTACAAACATATCATTTAAAGGTCAACTCGATTCTAAAGTTTACAGTAGCATTATCAGCAGTAGTACCTTCTTTAAAGCGCATGCCATCTGCTCCTGTTCGTTTTGCTCTTTCAGAACCTGCAAGATCCACCAAATGGAGCTTTGCACATAGAATGTCGTCGCATATATCGTCATGAGACATGCCTTGTCCAGGCTTTTTCTTCTGCTCCATGGTAATCGTAAAGATGGCGTGTGATCGACTGAAACGATAATGCAAAAGGACACCATGTTTATACTTTAATAGATGAACTACAGAAACATTGAAATTGTAACATTTTAGCTCATAATAGAAACAAATTTTGACAAATTTCTTTCTGGTTGCAAGAGTTCCAACATGGGAAATTTGTTTTCCATACCTCCAATATGTTGTAATTCCAATGATGCAACATAAAATAATCAAAATTTCAAATATAGAAATTGATGATTCACATCAAAAAGGTCATTAGACAGACTGATATTTTAATTGTCACCTTCAATGGCAGTGTAGGTGTGGGAATTCAGACCTTTTAGAATTTCAAACCATCAATATAAGAAAATTACAACAAAAGAATGAACTTTTTCAATATTATACCTTGACTGGCTATTCATGTTGGTACTTCCAGTAGCACGTGCTAACGAACCACGGGACAAGTTAGATGTCATTTCTTCCGTAGTTCGAACCTCTGCCTCGGTGACACCAACAAGTGTAATCCCACCATTTACAGTTTCTCGTATTTGTATTGGAACTCGAGGAGCGGCAAAAGGCTTTGTCCCTTCACCCTTCGTGTTAAGGCAAGTATTTGTATCAAGCAAATCAAACACTTCTTCCTTAAATATCTGTCATAACCATATCCATGAAATACTAATAGATTAGATACTAGTAAATATATTTCAAAACAATTTAAAAAAAAAATTGGAGAGCACTCATAGTTAGTTCTACATTACCTCAATAAACGAAACTCTAATCAAGAATTCTGTAGAATCTTCCATTGTCTCCACCTTTTTAAATATTTTTTCCATTACTTTAGGTATTACTCCATCTTTACTTCCTTCACCACAATAATTTGTCCCCATTGTGTAAGTCTTTCCAGACCCAGTCTACATAAATGACAAGAACTAAGATCATCATACAAGCATAAACCAACAAAATAGTCAAAGTAGAAGTAATTAAAGAAAAGTAACTCCAAAATAAATAAATGTTTGACCTGTCCATAAGCAAGAACAGTGGCATTATAGCCCTGAAATAGTGCATCGACTAACGGAGCAACACAGTCGTCGTACAATGCATAAGATGGCGATCCAGCACTACCGTACACATTGTCATATGTGAAAACATGCGAGCCAATTTGAACCTGTTAATAGAACCCACTCACCATTGAATCAATCAATTAAACAAAATGTTAGGAACAACAATCAAAAGTAAAGTTATAGAGAATACAAAATACAAAAACTATTTCACTAACGGGATGTTAGCTACGGTCGGGTAGAGGAGAGAATTTGTTTTATTAGGAGATAAGAATGCAAAATTTCAATCAAACTTGGGCTAGAGTTTAAAGAGAGTTTATATATGTTTCAATTACATATTTCGTCTACGTTTCGGGGGATTGCCCCCAAGCACCACCCGAGCACTCCGCCCCTAAACCTCAACTCGCTGACCGAGCAACGAGACACCCAACTAAGTAATGATGGTGCATCATTGTTCAAAGACATCTCAACACAAAACGAAAACCCAACCAATTCAAGCAGGTGCACAAACACAAAACAAGAAACGAAAAGAAACATTTCTGATTCCAGCAACTCCATATCCATCTGATAATTGAACATAATCAAACCGTTCAGATTCCAACATAATCCACATATTGCCAAAAAGAATTTCCTCAAAAACAAAAAAAAAAACAAAAAACCTGAGGTTCTTCAGGCACGATAGTAATGCAATCCGTACAACCAACCATAAGCTCGGGCGTAATCAAAGGTCTAATATTAACAGCAACACGAACGCATTGCGAAGAATCTGCTGATTTTCCATCTACATTCTCCATTGTCAATCTAAAAAAAACTAAAATCAACCTGTTCCAAGCAAGAACCAATCAAAAAAAACAAAAATCACATAACCTCCAACCATAAATCAGCAGAAACCATAGCAAGTTCTAGACGAACTCTCAAACTCCTCAAACACATTTCAAAAACACAATCAAATCTGATAGAATCACAAGGAAAACGCGACCTGAAATCACCTGAAGGAGATCGAGAAATGAACCCTTTGATTTCAAATCAAAAAACGGAAGAACGAAGCTGTGTTTGCGATTTTCAAAAACGGCGAAGTTGCAGTGCTCGTTTTTATTAATTGAAATGAATAGGGAATTGGCGCCCAGGTCCGGATTCAAATGACGGAGTCACGTGCGCGCCACGTGATAGGCAACGGCTTTCGTTTTTTTAAGGATAAAATTTGAAAGCCATTGATTATTCAACTTAAAATAGAACCGCAGGTGTGGATGTAAATATGTAATCCTTCTTAATCGAGTCTCACGTGCAACTCGCGTGATCTGGAATTGCTCTTCATAAAATCAATTCTAATCTTTCAATTAACCAATCTAAATGCATCTTGTTAAAGTGTAAATTGTTTTTATTGTAAATGTATGTTGTTTAGCATTTCTTGTTTTAGCCATTTATTTTAAGGCTCTGGATAAGTATATTGGAATTACTCACCACCATTTTGTATCACATATTTTTATTTTATTATAAAAAAAAAATTACACTTTAATATTTATCTCTCCATCCATTAAAGTTAAATTTTTTTTAAAAATAAAAATATGTGATCCAATATAGTGGTAAGTATTTTTAATATACTTATTTACCCTTATCAAAGTATTGGTCTAATAAATATATTTATAATAAAAAAATACTTTTGGTCATGCATGTCGCATGCACATACATTTAACTCGACTCATGGACGCTGCTTATGAGATAGCACGCCGCCGGTTGATATATAGTCCAATTTTCATCTGCCAACGTGGAGAGTTCATTAGGTGTATGATTAACATCAAACTTTGCAAACTTACATCTTATATTTAATAAGACTTAACTCTAGTTTCGCTCGTCAAAACTCCATGACAAGCTTTGACATCGTCAATATGGCTTGGAGCCTATCATGCCCCACTAAGCCTTAATATTGACCCTACCGAAAACAAATATGTTTACTTCTTGATGTCTTCTTTTGACACTATTAAACATTCTTCAATAAACTGCTATGAAAACGACAATCAACAATCAATCGAAGAATAAATAAATAATTATAAAAGAGAATAACACAAAATTTACGTGGTTCACTAACAATGCTACTCCACATGCAGAGAAGAGACACGATTTTATAAGGAGAGCGAAAATACAAAATGAACATAATAGGAGTTAGGGTTTAATTCGAGTTTATATAGTGCACTCTTATTAAACCATTTTACAAATAAAATACCAAAATATATAAAAGGTCATTTATGAAAATAAATTCAACAGTACAAATTCATTTAATTAGTTTGAGGGTGTTGCCCCCTAATCTCCACTCACTAATTGAGCATCGATACCTCAACTAAATAATAATAGAGCATTAAATCGTTCAAGGCATATCTTAATATAGACGATGCATCATCCTCCTAGAACGCATTATTTCTTTCTATAAACGTGGGTCACCGGATCATTTTCTATGACTGTGACACTCTCCACCTCAGAACTTAAAGACTTCTTATTCCCACAAAAGTGGGTTATTCTTTAATACAGGAATAAAAGGAAAAAGACGTCCATGCCTATAGGCTATATGATTTTATAGTGCGTTTGTTTATTTATTTATTAACATAGATTAGTGTGTTTTAACTACATATTAGAAAGACTAAGAAACATAACGGGCTGTTTGGTTGACATATTTAAGTAAGATTTAGTTTTATAAACTATATTGAAGAGTTAAAAATTAAAAGCTGTAGGTAAAAATACGTTTAAATGTAGTTTTTATATAGATGAGTTAGAATGAAAACCTTGTTTTGATGTAGATTTAAAATGGGTAATTATTTTTAGTAGTTAAAAAAGAAATTATGATTAAAATGAATGGTTAGAAATGATTAAGTAATGGTAAATGAATGTTGAAAAATGAATAGTTAGAAGTGAGAGTTATTTTTAAAAGTAAAAATGAGGAAAAATTAATAAGAACTCGTTTAGAAGTAGGTTTTCAAATAAGAATTAAATCCTAAAACTAAATCATATCTAAATATGTCAAATAAACATCTCCATCAACATCGAGTGGATCGATGGATCGATGGCGCGATTAGTTATCTGATTAAGTGTTAATACATTTCCACTCCAACATCTCCATCGGTTATTTTCCAAATACTTATTTGAAGGGCAATAAGGTATTTTCCCGTGAAATATAGGGTACTTCTTTCAAAATTCAAAAGAGCGTGCTAGTTTTCAATTACTTAGCACGCTTACCGAGACTCATTACATTAAATAAAAAAATAAAAAATAAAACAAAAAGCGTGGAAATGGATCGACGTATGTAGGAATCTAAATTCAACAATTTTCTCGATCAGAAAGAACAGCAGCTTATGCAGTAGCAAAATCGGAGCAGAAATTTGATGGAAAATTCCAACCGGATCGAAGCCGAACGCCTGCTTGGAATCGCCGAAAAGCTATTGCAGAATCGTGATTTCACCGGCTCCAAAGATTTCGCCATCTTAGCTCAAGAAACGGAGCCTCTTTTGGATGGTTCCGATCAGATCCTGGCCGTCGTCGACGTGATTTTGGCCTCCGAGAAGCGAATCAACAACCACAACGATTGGTATTCGATTCTTCAGCTGGAGCGCCGATCTGATGATTCAGATCTCATCAAGAGGCAGTATCGGAAGCTCGCTTTGCTTCTTCATCCCGATAAGAACAAATTTCCTTACGCCGATCAGGCCTTCAAGCTGGTTGCTGATTCCTGGGCTGTGTTGTCCGATCACTCCAAGAAATCGCTCTACGATGACGAGCTCAATCTGTTTGCGAAGATCGATTTGTCTCAGCAGAACAAGTTGCCGGTGCGCCGTGGACGATCTGGTGGGAAGAAACAGCATGAGTATGAGAGCAACGATCATGGCGGTTCTACTGATCAATCTCCTAATCCGCGGATGAAATTATCGAGTTTCTGGACTGCTTGCCCTTACTGTTTCGTGCTATTCGAGTATCCTAGGGTTTACGAGGGTTGCTGTTTGCGGTGTCAGAATTGCAAGAGGGCTTTTCAGGCGGTGTTGCTCCCGTCGCTTCCGCCCCTGGTTCAGGGCGAGGAAGCCTACTATTGCTGCTGGGGATTCTTCCCCATGGGATTTTCGGCTCAAGATTCAGAGAAAAGTGGGAAGAACAGCGAAACAACGCCACCAGCGGCGGCGGCGTTTCCCAATTGGATGCCCCCGATATTTTCGAACAAGCCGCAAGAAACTAATAGGAATGGAGAAACCACGGCCACAGCCACGGCCACGGCCACGCCCATGCCCATGCCTATTCCCGCCCCCGTGCCAGCGCCGGTGGTGGCGACGATGTCAATGGCGGGTAGAGAGAGAATGGAGGTGGATGCTCCTCCAGTTGCCAGTGCTCAGATAGTGAGAGGCACTGGCACAGGGAAGAAGAGGGGAAGGCCAAGGAAAAATCCAATTGCAGCATAAGTTGTAGAATTTTTCGAGAATAATAATGATCAAATTTATGGAGCCGATTGGAAATGTCTGATTCTCGTTGTAAGTCTTTATATTAAGCAGTTATGTCCAGGCGAGGTAGAACAAAGGAGGCTGAAGCTGGGGAAACCTGAGGTAACTTTTTGATGCAATGTAGGCCTTCCGTTTTTTTTTAATGTTGATTTTAGGCTTCAGATGTAGAAAACTAGATGGGTAGTTCCTGATTTTCTTCTACATGTTGATATGTATTATGTAACTTTATTCAAACCACCAATGATAATTTGGAGTTCTTTATCCAACCCCATTTGTGGCTGCACTTCAGCCCCCTTTTGTACAGGTTGCAATGGTCATGAACTAAGTTATGAATTCCAAATGGGAGTTTCCCATTTTGCAGTTAATCGACAAGTAAGTTGCTAGTCTGCTTTGATCCTGGTCGAACTAAATTATGTAGTAGTCAGTTGCTAGTTGGTCTTGTTACTACTAACTTTGCTATTGTGTGTCTTGATAGTGGATATTAATTAACTATAATGGGGTGGCTCAATTGGTCAAAGGGGGTCTTGGGGTGCATAAGGGTATGGGTTCAAACCCCATGGTGGCCACCTACCTAGGAATTAATTTCCTACGGGTTTCCTTGGCATCCCAATGTTGTAGGGTCAGTCGGTATGCCCCGTGACATTATTAGTCGATGTGCACGCAAGCTGGCCTAGACAGTCACAAATATAAAAATAAATAAATAGTGGATACTAATATTCTGGAGTTTTCTTCCTTCCCCTTCAAGAAAATTGCTCTTACAAGTTACAATGATTAATCTGCACAAACTTGTGGATTATTAAGGATAAAGTTTAAGGATGTTGTTAACATATTTGTTAAGTTAAGAGTAAACGTTGGTTGGAGCGTTTTGATATTGCTAGGCTTCTTGTTGGCATTCTTTCTTGAATTTATTTGAATCATGTTAGGTATGTCAAATATGTATTAGTCTCTTAAACTCTCTCACGACACAAACCCTAAAACTTTATCTCCCCATCCTTCCTTTTCCTTCGTTGTTGGGGAGGAAGGGTTTCCCTCGAGCCCTAAGTTCCAACACTCTCTACCGCCGAGTCTTTGACTTTCAACATCGACGGCGAGGCTCCTCTTTTTCCTCCTTCGAGCAACAAAGATCTTCGACAAAGCTCTCCATTGTTGAGCCATCTCCTCCAACGCTTTCTTCATCATTGTTTTCATCATCACCAAAAGTATCTTCAATGAAGCTTTCCACGGGCTAACCACTACCTCTATTGACGCGAGTTTGTATCTGCTTTCCCCTTGTCTCTCTCTCCCCTTCCATCAAACGTGTTTATGCCTCCCTCCGGATTGAGTTCTTCCTCTATTGATGCCATTTGTTTGTTTTCTCCTCCTCTCCAACTTATTTTCATCCTTCGATGCCTCTTCACCATCTCCGACCTTGTCTTCAAGGTCCTTCTTTCTCCACGGTCGTTTGATGCTGCATGTGTTTCTCTCTTCCTCTATGCTCCCTCTGAAGACGCCCACATTAGATGTATCTCTCTCTTTTCTTTCGACCTTGTCTTCAAGGTACTTCTCTCTCCACGGTCGTTTGATGCTGCATGTGTTTCTCTCTTCCTCTATGCTCCCTCGGAAGACACCCACATTAGATGTATCCCTCTCTTTTCTTCCGTCTAGACCTGAACCACGCCACTCTCTTTCCTCGTTTCTTTTGTTTATGGGGTTAGCTTTGACCTCATTGCTACTGCTTCAATGTGATATCAAGGTGTCCCAATTGGCCTTTCACCATGGGCGTGAAACAACTTAAACAAGCAACCACTACTCTTCTTGTTCGACAGGCTTTCACTGACATGCATTAGGGCATTCCAACCAACCTTCTATGCTTTCATCCGATGGCATACACCACATCTCTTCTCAGACATCATTCAACACCTTCGGCTACTCAATAATAGTTCGATGGATCGTATTTTTTATTTTACTCATGTAATTTGGCCCATTTAATCGGCGACGTCTCTCCCCTACTTTTTCCTCTTTTCTCCTCTCTATCTTTCTATCTACTTTCTTATCGTTTTGATAGGGCTTTTTTGTAACTTTTCATTGATGAATGAAATAGTTTTTGTTTCCTATATAAAAATATTTTGGTTGGGGTGCTTTAATTCACACAACATAGGTTTCTTTGTCTAGAATTTTGCATTTTTCTCCTCACTCTTTTAAGGGGTTGTATCTTGTACATTATGAGAAATTCGTTTCTGATACGATCCCGAGACCTCTATAGGTGTATTCGAGGTGGAGCAAGAAGTGACGAAATTATTTATTTGATATTTAATATCCCTAGGATTATTGTTATTTGAATTGTATTGGTCTTTTATTGTTTATTAGAGAATTATTATTAAATTAGGTTAATTCTAGGTTTACTATAAATATGATAAGTTAGGTCATTCTTTTTCATTCAAGCAGTTGTTATCTTTTGTACTCTGGCTCTAAGGGAGATTCTCTATGGAGATTTATCAATAGAAAGTGGCAGATTCTATCAATTTCTTGTAAAAAAAAGAGTTCGGCTTGCTTTCAGCATCATATAGTTGTGGTTTAGTTATTGATCAAGTTTTCATCCATGATATTGCTTACCTAACTGATAAACATGCTCTTCCTTTATCCATTATTAGTGTCAAACTGAAGTTCTTTCCTCCAATTAATGCCTAATTGCTGTTTAACTTTAGTTGGTGATTAGTTCAAAACTACGCGTCTCTCATGTAATGTACTTATCAGCATCATTATTTATTATTTAGTGTGTTGAGTTTGAATCTCAAACTTTGACTTGCTACTATTAGCATTCATGCTTCTGTTTGGGAGGGATATGAATTAGATACGTTTTTAGCCTTATATAGAAGCTACATGAGAAGTGTCATTGTTCCTTTCTTTGTATTTTTCCAGGCTTTTTTGCATTCTGGTTATGGGCCATTGTTGTTTTGGTCCTTTATAATCTCTTATTCAAGTGGGGTGGGATTCTGGTATGGGAATTTTTTTGATACTTTGAAGATTATATTCCCTTCATCACTATCTTCATTTTAGTTGAAGGAAATTTGTACTGTGGTATTATTATTATTTTTTTAAACTGCGAATTGGAGTTTTGCTCCACTACATACTCGGAGCATTCGCGCCCATCTCAAGGCTCGAACCCGAAAGAACAACCTTATTGAACCATGATCTATGAAAGAATGATCCTATTTGAATAGGATATGTTCTTTAGATTTACAGGTTTCCTTGAGTTCTAAAATTAGAATTTTTCCTTCTTTCTGCTTTTTAAACGTTTGTTCTTTAGATTTACAGATTTAGGCAAAAACATTTCATTTATCAATGAGATTGTTCTGCCATGGTAGTTCTTCTCAGTAACTATGACATTACATGTTCAAATCTCCTTTTCCAAACATTGTTGAATAAAAAAAAACAATGAGATATTTCTGTTTCTTTCTTTAAGTATAAATTTCCCATTTGTCCCAGCTGGCTGAATACATCAGAAAACTAGTTTGGAATTTTTTGTTCAAGTTTTATGTTGCATACTTTTAAAGATGTTCACAGTGTGATCATAGCGGTGAAGAATTAATTCGATTCTGACTATTTTGGCTGATTTCTGTCTTATGAGTTTCTAAGTACTAATGATTTTGAATTCAGCAAGATTTAGGCGGAGGATTCGAATTCATAACCTTTTGATCACTAGGTCAATTATCATTTGAACTATTCTTTTGTTGGCTAGAGTGCACTTTTTATTATGCTGCTCAGCATTATTTATCCGAGCGATTCTGATGTCATCAAGAACATGTATGAACTTTCTTGTAGATCATGGATAATTGTTTTGAGTTTCTTTATTATCCATTTGATTTCGAATTCCATTGTGAACTCAGTTGTGTATGAGCTTATTCTAGAAAACCTACTTCCTAGTACTCCGAATTTTAGGATGCATATTTTCCAAAGATAAGTACATTACTCGATCTCGAAAATGGTCTCTTCCTGCTGGTCGTTCTATAAAAATCTTCTATTAAATCGCCATCTCGAAGCCGTGAGGAACAAAGTAATCTCTGGCCTACTTTGGTTGCTTTTGTTTCTGATGGGTAGATTTCAACTGCAAATTCTAGGTTGGTTCACTTTCTCAACCCAGTTTTGTGGATGGGAAAAGAGATGTCCTAGTCTTGCCTCTAACTTTTTTCAATGGCTTTTTTTGTTAGCCACTGAACAACTTGAAGGAGAAAAAAAGGCAGTATGGGCTATAAAGAAACATTGGTTTTGGACAATACTATTTTGGCCAGTCACTGTTTTGGGTATTGATAAACATTGGCTTTAAATGTTACATTAATTTATAGATGCATTTCATGCTTTCATTTCTTCGATGTCTCTCTGACTTAGAGATAGACATGGTTATATTTGTTTAAAAAACAATAGTTCAAAGCCAACGAAACTTGACCCAAGTTGAAAGCATGGTTTAGACAATTCGAACTCTAAAATTGATTCTTTCTTTGAATCCTGACTTTTTGAATGACTATCTATCTGAGACAATTTATTCTATACAATTAGTTGAAGAGCATGTAAGTTGGTCTAGACACATATAAATAAATTTAAATTTAAATATATAATACTTGAAGTTGCAAAGTTGTGTCTGTCTTGTGTATTTTAAATAAAAAGGAATTAAAAGAAAAGTCTTATGTTTATATAAAGGTCTTGTGGATAGGTGACCAAAGATGATGAATGTGTATTTATAAATCTGGTGGGGAAGATGTTTTTTTGGACGTGCATATTACGTGGTGGTCATAGGTTCAAGTCATATGGTGATCACCTACCTAGTAATTAATTTTTTATGGGGTTCCTTGACATTCAAATGTTGTAGGATCATGCGGTATGCCTCGTGACATTAATCGAGGTGCGCACAAGTTGGTTTGGACAATCACGAATATCAAAAAAAAAATGGTAGTCATAGTTCTTCAAGATCTTTTTTACCATTATATATATATATATATATATAGGGAATTTGCGCTGTATAGCAATTTTCCTACTCTGCATTAGAATTATAGCAATTTTTTAAAAATATTGCAAATATAG
>JBBMEF010008366.1:0-23352 GCA_037832685.1 Sicyos baderoa | reverse complement strand
TAATAATAATAATAATAATAATAATAATAATAATAATAATAATAATAATAATAATAATAATAATAATGATAATAAATTATGATGACCACCTAAAACAAGTTTATTTCTTACCAATTTTCTTAAAAACTAAATATGATAAAGTTGGATGTTTTCCGTTTGCACATAAATGATCCAAACACTCATGAATATTAAAAAAGGTTACCATCTTAAATAGGGATGGCAACTAACATGGAGTAGCCTAGTGGTCAAAAAGGGTCTTGAAATACTTAAAATGATGAGTTCAATTCATGATGGTCACCTAAAAATTAATCTTCGACAAGTTTCCTTGACATCCAAATGTTGTAAGGTTAGGCGGTATGTCCCATAACATTAGTCAAGGTGCACACAAGCTTGCCCAATATATATATAAATGATAAAAAGAAATTTACAAAAAAATCTTAGATAGGGGTGGCATTTATTATCAAAGTCAGATATGACACTAATAACAGAGCATCATTATGAATAGTTGCAATCAAGAAGCCATGATGGTGTGGTCCAGTGGTAGACTTGAAATGTTCAAAGAGGAGATTTCTAAGCATTGGAGACACCCAAAAACGAGCCCATCTTGAGAGGCACAAAATTGAAAAGTCCATTTTATTTCAACCAAACAATTGTTTTGCTGAGGGAAAAAAGCAGCATTGAGTTTACATAATGGATCTGTTGTAGTTGTACTCAAAATTTACCTGGAGGAACAAACCCAAAGGATTAAAGCAGAAAGAAACAGAACAAGAGGAATAAGATGAACTGCATTCTCTCCTGAAGATTTTACATGCAACCCCATCTCTTTCTTCGAGGTATTACTCTTAAAAACTGGCAAGAGATCGGGAGCTTCATTCTTCAATGGTGCCGAGCTGATGAAACCGGGTGACAAGTCAACCGAGAACTCGTCGATGTTCCGAGATGTGCTTGAAGACCTATGCATTCTGAAGGAGGTGTAATGTTGGAGGGTAATAAAAGATAGAAGAAAGGAATGCAAGATCTCATACACAAATGCTGGGGGAGAAATATTATATATTTTCTTGACTCTTCCTTGGTTTTGTTAATTTAGATGGGTTGAATGAAAGCCTGAAGTTAAGGAGAAAATGAGGCTTTGCTTTCGGAGCCAAAAATGGTGTGGAAGAAGAGATTACAAATCCCAAGAGTTGACAAAACTGACGATTAAAGAACTCTGGATGATGAATAAAGCAACTTGGCATGGTAGCTTGTTTGAAAAGCTGCTTGCTGGGCAACTAAAGGCAAACCCCTATGTGTTTTCATGTGGGAGGAAAATGCATCTAAAAGAATGAATAACTTATTAGATATTTGTGACCGTCCAAGTCACGTTGAGCACACCTTAACTAATGTCACGAGACATACCAACCTACAACAGTTGGATGTCAAGAAAACCGGTAGAAAATAAATTCCTAGGTAAGAGGTTACCATGAATTAAACTCATCACCTCTTAGCTCCTTAAGACCATCTTGAGGGTTAGATCACTCTATGATGGTGATACGATCCAACTTGGGAGTTTAGAGATTAGTTTATTATATTATTTATGATAAAGGGCATTTGTGTCTTTTCATAGGTTAGGGCAACATTAGGGTTTTCTTCTTATAAATAGAGTAGGATATCATTGTTTAAGATATCCAGGAACTTGAGGCTTATATGCTCTGGTTCTTGGGACTTTATCGTTATTTATCTTTATAATAGTTTATATTTGATATGATCTAGATCTTGGATCATATCAGATGGTTCATATTAGTTTGATCGTGTGCGTAAAGAAGATTACCCCGGGTATGGTGGAGCGAAGCCCCGATTTCCCGGTTTCAAAAAAAAAAATCATGTGCGTAGAATGCTTAAACGAATATCCTCTCTAGCTTGTGTATCTTGTTTATATAATCAAATTAATTCAAGGATCAGGGCAAAGGTACATACTCATAGACGAGTGATTGCTTGACTCCACTTGAGACATCAAACATGTAATGCAACATTTTTTTAACTACTTTGACAATGTCGTGTATAATTATCTTCAGCAACGATTTGAAGTTCCTGCACATTCACAATCCAATTAAAGGAGTTTGGTCACATGACAATTGTTCCAAGAGGCAACAAATTGCAAAGAACCAAATCTGAAATCAATTGAAGCACATAAAGTTGTCCCATCAGAATTCCAGATATCAAAGAAGAAGAAAAAATCAAAGGACCAATCCCCCCTATTGTTGTACTGAAAAACTGTAGAACTAAGAACAAATTCTTCTTTGAATAACAAAATAATTTAATTCAAAAGTACACTAGCCACCACATTACCATTGATAGGAACATCAATGTCTTGTGTAAAAATGGTTCGCACCAAATATTATAATTTAAAGACGCAACCCTTTTGACATAACCGGAAATGATCCGAGTCTTATCACAGAAAAATACAATACTAGTACAAAATTTTGTCTTCTTGGAGTTGCTAAGATCTGTTCAGAGTCAAACTTCACCGTCTACCACCCACCCCCAGAAAAACAGTCAGCTCCTCTCACACCTATAAATGGGAATCAATAGACATTTAGCAATAAGGTTATCGAATAGATCACACAAGATTGTTACTCATGTATCGAGTAATCAAGAGGTTCGAAATCAAAATCATGTGTGACAATATTATAATTAGAGGATGTTTAACATGGTATTGGAAATCTAAATTAAGATATAATTGTGATATATTAACTAGTTCAACCATTCAGATGATTGAGAAAAAGGAGATAATTGAACACAAACTGCATTTCCAACATAATTTTCTTCAAGTGCGAATTATTTAGGTTTGAACTGATAAAAGTGAATCGTCCTATCTTGAAGTTTGGAGAAAATCGGCATCTTCAAGTATTGCTTGTCTTATCTTGAAGTTTGGAGAAAATCATTTTCTCAAAGTCAGGTTTTATTCACTATTTAGCAATGAAGAAAAGAAAAAATAGTTATCAACTAGAATAGGATTATTGTTTTATATTTGTGAATGACCAAGCCATCTTACGAGCATGTCAACTATTTTCACGGAACAACAGCCTCATCCTTCTACATTAAGTTGTCAAGGTTACTTGTAGTAAATTAATTGTTACGTTCAATAGCCACCATAAATTAAACATAACCTAGGATTGTAAAAACAAACTCTAAATGAAGCTTCAAAATCATGAAATAAAACCAAAAATGCACTAAGAAATAAGAAGTCAAAATATGGTTTTTTTTTATATCCGTAACTGTCTAGGCCAGCTTGTCACGGGACATACTGCCTGACCTTAAAACATTTAATTTGACACCATGCATCAATTTCCAAAAAAAGCAGGTTTAGTTGACAAGATTATAAATGGCTTATACTTTACTGACCCATATATTCTAACTCAAAATTGTAAACAGCACCATAAAAATGTTTGTGTACATACCTCACCTACTACTTCTCTGTATATTCTTCCAATTGCTGTAACTATTTGCATCCTCACTCAATGAAAAACTTATTTGTGAATGATTGCTGCTGCTGCTTGCCAGAAGGTTTGTTGATTTCACAACCTAACTCAACCTCCATTAGCCGATGATTTTCCTTAGAGCGCTTCATAAAGAAGGAAATCTTCAATTCATCTCCTTGATTGACCCAAACGGGGGATTGCAAGAGGAAGACCTGTCAAATGAAGAAAAGATAAAACTGGAATATATTTCTTGGTGCAATCAAAGAAGCAATAGGACTGGTTGATGAACAAAGCTCTGCTGTTACTGAGAATTTGCAAGAGGCATAACTATAAAAAGCTAACAAACCAAAACAAGATTTCAATGGTATATATTTATTGATTTCTAGATATGCAGACCTGTTGTCCCCAGTGTGTGCCCTTATCAACGCTGGGAGCAGTAGTCAGCTCAATCTCTAATTGAGCTGGATCCTCGTTTCTTCCCTAATGCACCCAAATTGAAAAAGTTATGCAACTATTAGCAAAAGACTGGAGTATGCCTGACTTTTATGTTTCAATGCAAGAAAGTGTAAGCTTGACTTACTCGAAAATGGACATCAAACCATCCACCATATCCACAAAACCGTGTGTTCTCTGATCTGATTGTTGATAAAATGCTTGATCTGACTTCAAGAATGTCATCAACGGTAACAGTCAAACAATCAATATCTTTTATGACGGCTGCTGTCCCAATAACTTGTTGTGGATGAAGATTGTTCCACAAAGATGTCTATAGATATTAATAAAACAAATCCCAATGTTATTAAAGAGTTACAAAAGCAAATCTCAAAGCTATATGCGTAGTTAATGTATGTGATAGAGGGTTAAAGTTCAAATAGGTGCATAGAAACAACATAAACACGCAAAGAAGCTAAATTTTAAAACAGACAGCTGCACCCAAGGAACTTGCCAATAAGCATTAAAAATTAATCAACTGCACATTCTCTTGACCCGTGAAAATTAAATAAACAGACAAAAAAAAGTTGAAACCAGAAAATCGGAGCTTTTGTCCATCATACCCACAGGCACATGTGTCATCCCAAGACCTAGGCATAGGAGACAACGAGGTATTTTACAATTAAGCTCACTCGTAGTCGTGGAGCTCAAACTTGAGAGTTTGAGACCTCTAAGGAATCATGCCTTGAAAGCCTCAACCAACGAAGTTGCCCCTTGGGGACAATAACAAACATAAAATTGGAAAACGGTGAGGATTTGCAATGACACGATTTGCTAATTAATCTAAAATTGCTAGTCCTATAAACCTGGACAAGCTTGATTATGAAACATAGTTTAAAATCAACCGATATATTTGTCTAAGAGACAACGTGAACAATAGCAATTAGGAGAGTGCAAGAAACTCCCATCCCCAAATTTGAGTCTCACCTGAAGATAATATTTTCTTTGCTCTTCCGAGAATGGTTTCGTCAGAACAGACATGTCAACTCCATAATCCATTTTGGTATCGGCAACAAAATTATGCCAATCATCCATAGCTCCTTCATAATCATTCGTCTTTTGATCTCCCAATTTAGACCTAATTGGTGCCACCCACATACGTGCATGACTTGGATACCTGGATACACAAATGTTTGTTAGATTTTATAGTACGAACAAATCCTGCAGGTAACAAAATCACATATATTTTTTTCCAAACACAGAGAAAGCTCATCCAAGAACAGCCATACATATGAATCAATTCACCTAAAATAGTCAAGCATTTACTGTTACTGTCTTGATCCATCTTCAATGAGTTACAAATAATTAAGCCTTATACCACCAAATAATAGGCTAGTAGTTTTTTGTTTTTGTACAAATAATAGGCCAGTAGTTCTGAACTTCTAGTAATGAAGTCATCAAAATTTCAGAAAGTATCCACATTTTTTCCACAGGTTTGAACTTTTTTATACACCACTACAAACATCTTCTGCAAAAATCAACTGGGGAGAATCAATACTCATCTTTAACTGGTTGGTAGTAATTGATAATCACCTATTTCTATGAGATTAGAGAAATTTGACAACAAAAAGAACCATGGAAAAAAATAAGGTTGTTTTAAACCACAAAAAGGCGAGAGAGTAAGGAGATGACAAAATTAATTAGAAGTTATTATAGGAAATAAATTCATCTACTTCTATGTTCTATCACTTACATCACCCCAGTTGGCTTCAGCCAGCGGTCACGTGCATATATCACAGAATCAAACATGGATTCCCGCAAGAGAAAATATCCCATCCACTCAGAGATTATGACATCAACTGATCATCAACGAATAAACAAAGTTAGACCACAAAGAAAATCGTTGCTCTGCTCAAAGATTAGTACAATTGACGATAAAAGCTTCAAACACACTTGAGAAGAATTCATTTTTAACTATGTTTCAATGAAGAGAACAAAAAACTACACACTTCAGTATAATCTCAAGTTTGTAATGCAGATTCCGGCAGAGTACAAAACTATTGTGTAGTTTTTTTTTCCTCAAATACTGAAGTTTTAGCCATTTGAATAGCACCCACATGTCAAAAACATCAAGTTAAATCCAAGGTTGTTAGGCCTCAAGGTTGCTAACCTTTCTCTGGAAGGACAACATCCTCCATAGATCCCTCAATCACATTAATCACGCCCTCAAGATTGTTAGCTTTAATAAGTGCACGGGCATGTTCCGACATCTTAGTTGCTTCCACTGCATATACCTTCCTTGCACCGGCTTGTGCTGACCAAATGGCCAGGATCCCACTCCCGGTTCCCACATCCAACACAGTCTGCTCCAAGAAAAACAAAAAAACAAATAAAATCAATGACTATTCCTCACTGATTCCAGCCAGCACCATAGAAAACAAACAAACAAAAAAAAAATCCTTTTACAATCAACCAGCCAAATACCTAGGATCCCACATTGAAAAAGTGAGTAGACGGGCTACTCTTCTCATCTCTCATCACCTGGTATTAGACCTCAATAAACCTAAACAGATATCAAATGAAATTGGGATTCATACAAGATTGGTGAGCCCAAAAGAGCACCACCGGACATATTTTTAAATAATGACTTATCTACGTGTCCGTATCTCGTGTCCGTGCTTCTCAGTTTAGAACTCATTAAATCCAAAGAGATACGTGGTCCAACTAAATGAAATTGGGCTTCACAGACTTCCTAGCAATTTGTAACCTACATAGTTACTTCTCTACTCATCAATTCAATCAGTTTGAAGATTAGTATCTAATAACACCCCAACAAAAGAGTCACAAAACAGTAATGGAAATACACTATTAGCTAAAGTAAAGCAAAAACGAATCAGTGAAACAGCTACTGAAGAATCGATTCTTTCTGGTGGTCCCATAGTGTAAAAGAAACGACGAACCTTTCCTTGAAAGTGATGCTTGTTCTTGAAAATGGCGTTGAAGTAAGCGTCCATGCGAACACGGTCGCAGAGCATCTCCTTCTGGTGGAAGAGGAAGGCGTAGGTGCAGAAATACTGGGCGAAGTCGACGCCCTTGTCCACCTCCACGCCGCCATTGCTGCCGCCGCTGCGCTCCCCAACGACGCCATTTGAGGAGCTTCCCATAGCACAGCACTGCGATCCGTTTGCGAGCAGAAACGAGGGAGAAAACGAGGACGAGAAACCACAATGAAAAGGTTTCGAATTTAGGGCAACGTCTACTCCCAGATCTGATCCTCTGTACTCCGTCGCATTATAACGTCTTCCAACTTTCATGATCTAACAATTTAAAACTAGATTTTAATATTAATTTTTTTTTTTTTTTTTATGTCCGTAACTGTCCGGGCCAGCTTGGACTAATGTCACGGGATATACCGTCTGACCCTATAACGTGCCTCCATGAGATTTGAACTTATCATCTTATACACACCTAAAACCTCTATGACCAATTGGGTTAACACCCATGATGGTTTAATATTAAATAATATTAATTAATATAGGTTGCCATTTTATCCTTCTAAACAGTTTTTGCTTAAATGGAAATTTAAGCTTACTACCAATTATATAGCTTAGGGTTTAGATTTTAGAGTTTTTATTTTCTTTTTAATTTTGTCATTTTTTTATAAATTCGATACATTTAAAAATATATATGTCTCGTCTATGTTACAAATTTAATGAAATATTATCAACCTAAAAATAGTAATAATGACATGGAGATGAATTAAGAATTGTCGTTCTTATCAATTGATATAATAATCACGACGATTTAAAACTTAAAAAGAGACAGGATGATAATGAAAATATGTAGTATATTATTTTATATGATGATGTACTTTATCGTAATTTAAAATTCTTGAAACATCTCAGCTAGGGCAAAAAGCTCTTCAATTGACCGAAAGGGAGAGGAGTACATTTTCATTGACTAGTGAGACCAAATTAAGCAACTTTCTAAGATAATATTTTATTTTAAAATATATGTCAAATAAAATATACCTAAACTAAAAATGTAAGATTCCTAAATATTAAAGTAGATAAAACACAACTTTCAACGATAATTTAAAGTTTAATCAAACCACATTTTTATAAAGAATATTGCATTCTATTTATCTTAAAAAAAATCATTAAGGCTGAGATGAAGCTATATATGTGTAAATTGTGGGGCAAAGTTGTAATTTAATATATCATAAACCCATATTTTATATAAAACGAATTATTTTTGTAACAAAAGTCAATTGAATTGTATTTTGTAACATAAGCTAAATAAAATTTATTAATAATATTTAATGTAATATTATTCTTATTTCGATTGAGTGGAGGTTAAATGAACTAAAAATATATTAAATTAAAAATCAACCCAAAATCTATAAAATCAAACTAAAATAAGATTAATATATAATAATCAATAACTCACACAAATGTTAGATTATTATTATTATTATTTTACTAATATCAAAAAAAAATAATAATCCAACATTTATGTGGGTTATTGATTATTATTTGTTTTCACTCGTAATTCAAACTTACATCTCAAATAAATGTAAAATGTTAGTTTATAGTTAATCAAACAAAGTTATCAAATAAATAAATAAATAATTTTTTTTGTTTTTTGTTTTTTGTTTTCTACGGAGGGACAATAGCGCAATTAGTTATCTTATTTGGTATTAATTTATTTTAACTTCACAATGAAGTCCAATTTGTATTAAAAAAAAAAAAACATTTTTTAGTTTAATGGGAAAAATGCAACTGGTGAACTTTTATTTAACAAGTAGTATACATTGATGCGTTTAAAATGACCGTATATATTAATATATTTTATTGGTCAACAAGAATAATAGTTTAGAGACATCAGTCTGCACTCGATGACCATAAGATCTTGGGTTTAACTCATCCACCCCTCATTGTTATAATCTAAAAAAAAATTAAAAAAATCATCTAATTATTGTTTTTTTGTTCTGTTGAATACAAATCCTCTACTTAATGTTAGTGTCCTTTAAGTAGCATTTGTTGATACACTCCTCCCAAATATTAAAAATGAGTGATTAAAAATAAGTTATTTTGATTGATTTGACAAAAATGATTAAAATTAATAATAAAAATTGTAAGTTATTTTTAAAAGTAACAATGAAAATTAATAAAAACTCTATTGACCCTAAATTTTTCAAAAGAGAAATTAATAAATCTTAAAACTAGATAATTAATTATGTCAAACAAATAACCCCTCACCTTTTAACAATTAAGTCTAGCAAATTAAGTCAGTGCACTCATAATTATTTAATTTAAAAAATAATAAAATAATAATATTGCAGATAATGTTTTTCAAACATTCTTTTTTAAAAAAAAACAAAAAAGAAAAAAAGGCAAACATATAAGTCTTATGATCTCTAAAGATGTTCATTTTCGCCGCGGGGACCCGCCCCGAACGGGGCGGTGAATCTCCGTTTAGGCGGTGAATGGGGAAGTGAGTGGGGATGAAAAAATCCCCACAACGTAAACGGGACGGGGAATGTATTCCCCATCCCCGTTACCCCGATCCACGCCCCGTTTACATTTTTTTTATTTTTTTTAAAAAAAATTCCACTTTTTATTAATTTAATATTTAGTTATAGTACTATTTTTTGTAGAAATATTTATTGGAATGCATATTTATTTACAATAATTAGTTATCTAATTGAAATTAACGTACATTTTTTATGAAAAATTAACCATTAAAAAATATTATTAAAAAAAGTTATAAAAAGTAAGATTAGAAAAAAAAAAAATTAAAATAAAACGGTGAATTTTTCACCGCGGGGAACCCGATCCCCGTCAATTTCCCGCGGTGAATCCCCGTTCCCATCCCCGCGAAAAAAAACGGTGAATTTCGCGGGGATGGGGAATGATTTTGATGGTGGAGATGGGGACGAGGAGGGCATTCCTCAGCCCCACCCCGCCCCGTGGACATCTCTAATGATCTCCCGATCATTCAATTTATTTTCCCTTAAACTATGCCTTTTTTCAGACTTATATCTTTAAGATACATTTCTTCCTATTTCATTCACAAAAGGTTAAAAATATAACTAAAAAAAAAAAATATATATATATATATATATATTTTTTCTTTTCTTTTTTTGACTCGAAGAGTGTCCATATCAATTGTAACTTTTGATGTATTTTTCTGTGCAGCTGAATTTGATTTTTAGGTGTTTGCCTATTAGTTTTCGTTAATCGAACAAGTCACCTTCAAAATTTATTTTAAATATTTATGTAGGCATGTGGCTTTTATCTCGTAATCCAAAATTTTGTCATTTTTTTCCCCATATTTCATGTTAAACATGCATGAATAATGAGAAGATGAGACGTGTTTGTGTAGGATAGAAAAAAATTATTTAATTCATTCCCACTTGCAATCCCTATTTCAAAGACTTTTATTTAAATAAAATTTTCATAAAATTACCCTTCAAAACAACAATTTAAAAAAAAAAAAACAAACAAACAAACAAATTCATGAATCACCCAACCAAACTTGCATAATCGTCTTCCAAAATGGAGCCAATAACAAGAGAGATTTCCTCTTCAAAAATCACTTCTCTCCTACACATAAAATGAAGAGAGAGATCTGCCACCAAAAGTAACTAGAGGTTTTCTATTTGGATATCAGCCACTTTGCTATCAACAATAATATTGTTCAATTCAAAACAATATGGAGAGTTACCACTAATAGACTTTATAACATCAGAAGCATCCGGCTCCATCATAATGGAGGGAAGCCATTGGATCTTGGACTCAACAATTTATTTAAGCTCTTTTCGAACAACTAAAACCTCTAAGAACTTAACAAATAAGTTTTTTATCTCATACCTCCATCCAACAAATTTTGGACTCCCTTTCCAATTACGAACAATTGAGTCAAGTCCATCTCTGCCATCAACAGATGAGAGAGAAGCATCTATGTTCAACTTCCGGCAATCTTGGGGATGGACTTTTCCCTTTTCCCTTCTAGCAAAAATAATCATCCTTCAAAACATTTTTCCCCATCATCTTAATTACAAATTTTCGTGCAATCACTCATTAAAACATCATTATCATATAGGTTTCTTATGAACCCTTCTCAACAACTTTATCTAAACATAATGTTAATTATTTACTCCCGTTCCCACATTGCAACCCCTCTTTCAAGCAGATACTTTTATGCAATTAAAAATTTCATACAATTATCCCTCAAAACAATTTTTTTTTCCACAATCAGGTTTCCATGCAAGCACCCATTTAAATACCATGGTCTAAATACATGTTTCTTACGAATCCTTTTCCAAACAACTTTATTTAAACATAATGTTAATTCGTATAACCACTCATTTAAAATATCACATTCAATCGTTCGATCTTTATCCCAATCCAAACATACTACTCTCCATAAGGATATAATTATATATAGAACATTGTCAGATAGATTATTTAATTTCTGTTTCCTATATGCTTGTTATACTATGTCAAATTCCCTAATATTTGTCTAATAAAGGCTTTCGCTAATCTGACATTAATGTTAGAAACTAAATAGAACCATAATTTAGATTCTAGGCTTAAAAACTAGGTTGACATGGCATGAAAATTTATAGTGTATTTTTTATTATTATTGTTTTAAGAATACTTGGAAGGTAAATTTTATTCAAAAAATATTTACAAAAAAGATATTATGGGGAAATACTTTAGTTGACACAAAAAAATATATTTAGAAAAGTACTATAATAATAATTGACACAAAAAAGATACTACGAGGAGCTTTTTTTTTTAACGGTTCATTTTTTAATTATTTATTGTTGTTTTTCTTTTTTATTGCAATTTTGATGGACAAGTATTTTTTCTAAACATGTAAAATTTCATATATAATATTTATTAGGAATTTACTCTCATTGTATTTTTTTGTGTCAAATATTACTATAGTATTCACTTTTAAAAACTTTCATTATCCCCCTACATCTCTCCCATCAATCGAACAGAGCATCTTAATCTCTTTTTTTTCTTTTTCTTTTTTTTTTGTTAATTGGAGTTCGACCCAATGTTGCTACATGCCTTAGTTCGCCGAGTTCGTATAGATGTTGTGTGCCGAATTTCAATCAACAAACTGACTGATGTATCATATTAGAAAATATGTTATTTCACTTCAAAATAATTGATAATGATGAGAGTAACACATATATCCTATTAATATGTTATAAAATTCTCACCTTTTCAATATAAAATAATTTCCACAATGTAAATATCTCAACAAAAACTATCAATTAAAAATTAATTGAACGTTATCGGATCAAAACGTGGATATTTTGATCAATTTATATTAGAGCGCCCCATATTATTGATGAATTTTGTTTAATATATATAATCCTCAATATTTAATTTAATGTAGTATAACATAAAATGGGAATTTACCCTATATGATGTCCATAATAGTTATACAATATTTTTTTAGGCCAATTTAGGTGCACCTCGAGTAGTACCCCCACCATCGTTCGCATCGCAACTAATAGAAAAAACCATGGATATCATTCATTTAGAGTTGCACATCTTTTTTTTTCTTTTAATTTTATTTATAATAAATATAAAGTAAAAAAAGAGAGATGAGATGTATGACACCAAATGTGACACGCGAGTAATATTGTGGCTGGGGTGCACCCAATTTTTTTTTTTTTTTTTTAATTATTCGTCTGTAGCAGACTTTTAATTTATTTGTTTATAAGATTTCCATTTTACTCATTTCTTCTTCAAACACGCTACTTATGTGTTTGGGACTTTATTTTATTTTATATTTTTATTTTTGCCAAGCCATACATCAAAAGAAAGAGGGTGAAAAGACAAATCTGACTTAACAAGAATCTCATCAAATGGAGCTCCAAATCAAAAGTTATGATTGCCAAACAATTGTCATTAAAAAAAAAAAAAAAAAAAAAGGGAGAAGGTAGTATTTGTTATGATTGTTTGCATCGAATAGAGCAGAATCGCAGCTAAAAGAGATTTGAGAATAACAATAATAATGAAGAGGAAAAAGAGAAAGAACGACAGAGTGATTTTAGGTGGAAAACCCCTAAACAAATTAGGGTAAAAACCACGGGGAATGATAGAAAAACTTCATTATAAAAATAGGAGTTACAAACTTTCTCTCTTACAAAGTAGCAACATACTCTCTTATAAGGAGAAACTCTCTCTATTTTTTTTCTCTTATAAGGAGAAACTCTCTCTATTTTTTTTTCTCACACCCTCACTCACTAAGATGTAGGATGTCTTGGGAGATTTTGGGATGGTTTGCCAACTAATGACATCACCTATTTATAGTGCACATAAACTTGGCTTTCAAGTAAATTCTATGGTCTTATTTGCCACAACTTCACTTTGGATTATGTGCATATCTAGATCTTTCTTCAACAATCTTAGTCAAAGTGTGTTCTAGAATTCTCTCCACCAATCTTAGACAAATGGTTATCTAGAATTCTCTTCACCACCTCCAACAAATGATATTCTAGAATTCTCTTCACCATTCTTAAACAAGTGACGTTCTAGAATTATCTTCACCAATCTATAACATACATGTATGATCTAGAATCTTCCTTAGCCATCTAGGATAAAATTGAATGATCTAGAATCTTCCAATATTATTCAACAGTATTCGAGTGGGCTGATTATCATCCAAGTGATTGAATCTATCAACAAACAAATTAAAAACTATTGAACGAATACTCATAAAAAATTGTCAGTTAAAATTGATCGAAGACTATTAACTAAAATCGAACCGAAAAACAAAATGAAAATTGATTGAAAGACATTTTCATCATTTTATTGGAGCAGCCCATTTTTATCCTAGGTAGGAAATATTTATAAAAAAAAATGCACCCAAGATATTTTTTTGATTTGTTATGCTACACATCTAAAATCCCCTAAATAATATTCCTTAAAAAATAATAATAAAAAAAATATAAAAATCTCATGGTCAACATGATGGACTTGGAAAATTAAATTGCAGTTGCACACTGAAAATGAAGAAGAAAAAAAAGACTATTCTTCGTAGTGTTCTTAGTATAAACAGATTCACTGAAGAACGAAAAATGTGAATTCTGTTCTATGCAAAGAAAAGAAAGCTGGAGTAAGAAAAATTTCCATGGAGGATAAAAAAGCGAACATAATTTTTCTTCTGCTAATCATCTTCCTCGTCCTCATCCTCATTCTCGCTCGAATTTTCCTCAAATTGTCCAGCGCATTTTTTCTGATTTGCGGCTTCGATGTCTCCCTCATCGCCGCGATCTTGATGTACATGATAATCAGAGCGCGATTCAACCGGAGAAGAAAACAGATCGAGTCACAGTTAGTTTCGGAGGGTCGAGAGCTTCGGATCGAGTACAGCTTCTTGCGAAAAGTCGCCGGAGTTCCGACGAAGTTCCGTCTCAAAGAGCTCGAGGAAGCCACGGACCATTTCCGAGCTTTGATCGGGCAAGGATCGTCCGGTTCGGTCTTCAAAGGAACGCTGAAAGACGGCACGGCGGTGGCGGTGAAGCGGATCGAAGGCGAGAATCGCGGCGAGAAGGAGTTCCGAGCGGAGGTATCCGCCATTGCTAGTGTTCAGCATATTAATCTCGTTCGTTTGATTGGATATTGCACGAATTCGTCTGGATCTAGATTTCTTGTTTATAATTTCGTTTCGAATGGATCTTTAGATTGCTGGATTTTCCCCAAAAAACCTAGGGTTAGGGATCGGAATCGACCTAGCGGTTGCTTGGCTTGGGATCTGAGATTTAGAGTCGCGATCGATGTCGCGAAAGCCCTAGCGTATCTTCACCACGATTGTAGATCTAGCGTCTTGCATCTCGATGTTAAGCCGGAGAATATCCTCCTCGATGAAAATTACAGAGCGATTGTTTCCGATTTCGGATTGTCGAAGCTGATGGGGAAAGATGAGAGCCGGATAATGACGTCGATGAGAGGAACGAGGGGATATTTTGCGCCGGAATGGTTGCTCGAGAACGGAATCTCAGAGAAATCGGACGTGTTCAGTTACGGAATGGTGGTTCTGGAACTCGTCGGAGGGCGGCGGAATGCGAGCGTAGTTGAGAACGGCGAGGGCAGTTCGAAGAGGAAACTGCAGTATTTTCCTCGAATCGTGAGCGAGAAGATGAGGGAAGGGAAATTAATGGAGGCTGTGGATCAGAGATTGTTGGAAACGGGCGCCATTGACGAGAGAGAGGTACGAAAACTGGTTTGTGTGGGTTTGTGGTGTATTCAAGAGAAGGCGAAGCTCCGGCCGACGATGGCGGCGGTGGTGGATTTTCTTGAAGGCCGCGTCGCGGTGGAGGAGCCGCCGGATACTCAAATGCTTGTTGTTGATTTGTCGTCGATTGATGAACAGCGACCGAAGTTTGCTGCATTTGGGGAACGGATGAACGACGGTGATCTTCCTTCGTCGTCGACGGCGCAATCTTATGCGTTTTCCGTCGTCTCTCCACGGTGAGGTGTGGCCGTGTGCGACGGCGCACGGCGAACGGCGGTCTTTGACGTTTGTGCCCTAACTATAGGTACTGAAATTGTACACGTTACCGTATTTTTGTTCTCAATTAATTTTAGTTTTTTTTGGTATTTGTTTTTTTAAAAAAGGATTTGTAGAATGTAATTCCCGCCACGAATTTACATTTTCAACTAGGTAAACTAACCAATACAATTTTATGGGAAAACTGTTTCTTTGCAAATGTTTTTTTTTTCACTACTTCAAGGTCAATTATTTAAATCTTTAATTATGGTAGTAATGAACAAAAAGATAAGGTGAAATTACAACATCAAATAAATTACTAATGTTTAACTAATATATGATTTTTTTTTTTTTAAATGTTCAACTAATAAATTCTTGCCAATTCAAACATGACTAAGTAGATAATATATATATTGGCAACAAGAGTAATAATTCAATGTGGTCATGAGATCAAATTCTCTTTCCAAAATAGTTGTAATCTAAAAGAAGTAGATAATGTACTAATTATCACTTAAATAATACTTAAGTTTGATCTAATTAAAATTTGGGGATGAAATATCCACATAAAATTTTGATAACATATTAAATAGTATGAGATTTCACCTTAAAATTAATTAATAATGATTGAAATAACTTATACAATGGTGAGTTTTTTTTTTTTTCGATGACTGTTCGGTCAGCTTTCGCGCAACTCAACCAATATTACGGGACATACCGTCAGCCCCTACAACATTTGGATGAATCCGTAAAAAAATTAATTCTTAAGTAGGTGACCATTATGAATTTAACTCATCACTCTATGCACATCAAAATTCTCTTTGATCAATTGAGTCATGGTTTACAATAGTGAGAATCAATTAATCAAATGCAAGTAAATAAATTTAAGAAATTATCCTAATATACTAGAAAATATTACACGTGAAACAACTATATTATATAAATTTGTCTTTAAAAGTTTATTATCTTAAAAACAAATCTTTTTATAAAATAATATGAGTATAATTTAATTACTTAAGACATTATATAATAAAAAAGATTAAATTTCTCTATAAAGATTTATATTTAAAAATATTTTCAAATTCAACAGGTCCTATAAAAAAGTGAACTTTAGATTATTATTATTTTAATTTTTCAAACATTTAACTCTCGAAGATCCGAACGTGTTACATTTTGATCATTGAATATATATTGATATTGTTAAGTTTTATTGACTATCTCTTCAATTTGAAAATGAAGAAAATTAATATAATATAAGAATAATGAGAAAAATTATTTTTTTTAGCCACATCTATATATATATAAATCACAATAAAAAAAATGTTTTATAATATTGCCAAGTTTGTGTCAAAGTAAAATTGTTTTAAAATAATTTTTTGAACCAACGATTTTTAAGATAGTAAAATAAGATAGAAGTTAAAAAAAAAAAAAAAACGAAATTATTTCAAAAGAGATCAAGATAAATATAATAATATATCATTTTTTTTAATGTTATTTGCAAACAAGATCATAGCTTTACCGCCATCTTGTACGACCTAATAACTATGAGGTTACATTTTTTATTCTCTCTTTAGTGTATGGATTGAAGTATCAACATATTAATGTCTTCAAGAATAGTGTTTTCGTTTGCAATTTTGAACGTATCAATATAAACATTTTTTACAACCCGTTGACAATTAAAAATTTGTCTTAGCCACTTTTTTAGTAAGTTGATATATTATTATTATTATTATTATTATTATTATTATTATATGAGAAATTGAATCTATATTCTCAGCAAAAAAATTTGAATCTGTTTTTAAGAGACAATACTTATAAATTTAACTCGAAACATACTTTGCTTGAGTGTTACAAATTTTTAATTACTATTTTTTTTTAATACATTGCTACAAACAAAGTAAAATGGAGGGTTATATTAGCTAATTTAAACAATCCTAAAAAAAAATATTTCAACCAAAATTATAAGTATTGATTATAAAATTTTCAACTACTTTCTTTTTTTATATTAATAAAAAAAAAAGTTCAAACATCATTGAATTTTCAAACCCCTACCCATACCAAAAAGAAAAACTTTCAAACACCTACTCATACCAAGAAGAAAAAGAAGGTTTATTTACGCTTTTAATCCATAAATTAAATTTGGGTAAAAAACTTTTTTGAACTCACTTTATTTTAAAAGTAAAACAACTCGAACCAATTTATTGTGATTGGAGTTTGGTGTTTAGGGCTCAGGGGAGGAGAGGAGTGGAAGAGGAAAATGAAATTTAGTGATTTAAAATGATATATTTATTTGGAAACTATTATTTTGAAGAGAAAATATTATAATTTTTTTTTTCGAGATTTGTATTTGAAAAAAGAGGTTGATTTTTTTTTTTTTTTTTTCTGAAGTGATGGTTGAGATTTTTTTTTATTATATATTATTTTTTATCATAAAAAAGTTTGATTTAAAGTATTATAGGATTAAATAAATTTGATGGGATTTGAGAAGAAATTAACAAAATATTACTAAATACAAGAAAAAAAATACATAAGAAAGCATGAGATTTAGGGCATGTTTGGCTACGATAGGAAGGGAAAGGAAAGGAAAGGAAGGGAAGGGAAAGGAAGGGAAGTGAGAGTAAATTTATGTTTGGTGGGAAGGGAAAGGAAAAAAAAGTGATAATAAGTTTATGTTTGGTGGGAAGGAAAAAGAAGAGAAGTGAATAAATTTATGTATGATAAGAAAGTGAAGTGATGAGATGTTTATATATAATAAAAATAATAGATGTTTAATTTGTTAATATAATATATAATATTACATTTTTTTTCAATGTCATTTAAAAACTTATTTAATTTTATTTGTTATTTAAATTAATTTAAAATTTAGTATATCATTATAAAAAAAGCAAAATAAATAAATAAAAATAAAGGGAATTTGCATGTATATTACAATAAGGCAAAAAAATTGAGTAAATAGCAACTTTTTGAAAATATTTACAAATATAGCAACTTTTTTTGATAGACTCTATCAAACACTATTGATGGAGTCTATTAGACACTACTGATGGACTCCATCAATAGTGTACTCCATCAATAGTGTTTGATAGACTCCATCAATAGTGTTTGATAGAGTCTATCAAAAAAGTTGCTATATTTGCAATATTTTTAAAAAGTTGCTATAATTTTAATGCAGAGTAGGAAATTTGCTATACACCGCAAATTCCCTAAAAATAATTAAAGGTAATAATTATAATAAAAAATAATCAAATAGATAAATCAACCTAACTTTTATGAAAAAATGTTAAAAATCTCAAATAAAAAATCTCAAATAAAAATAAAAATGAAGTGATAGCATAATTATTATAATAAAAATCAAGTTTAGGAACTCAAATGAAAATTATAAGATTAAAAAAAAAAACTAATTTAATTATGTTGAGTAATTATATTTTATATTCATATAATATATATTTTTACAAAATATACAAAATAGTTTCCTAAATAATAAAATTAATATTTATTAATATATATATTTCTATAACAAATTGTAAATAGCTCAAATGCATCAAAAAAAATATAAATATTATTTAAAGAACATAATATATCTAAAAATAATAATAAATATTATATTTTAAAAGAAAACAATATACATGAATAACATAAAACATAAAAAAGACACACAACACACAAAGGAAACTTAGCAATAGACATAAATATTTGGAGTACATTGTAACTAATAAATTATAAAAGTCTGGACACAAAAAATCAAGAGGGAGTCAAATATATTATAAATTTAGAAAAGATTCATAAATAAATAAGTTAAATAAAATAGTTGATAGTTTTATATTTCAAAAAATAAAGTAATTTGTAAAAATTAATCATCTTTATTTTTTATTTAAAAGATAGTTCAAATTGATAAAAATAACAAATAATTTAAAGAAAATCAAAATATACCTCAAATAAAATTATATAAATTGAAATAAAAAACACAAATTCTTAATATTTTTAAAGAGGGTTAAGGTTCAAATCCTAATTTTAAATATATATATAAAGATGGAAATGTTGGTTTGAAAAACTATATTTATAAAAATGTTTTAAGAAAATTTAAAAAACAATATAAAGAAAAAACATTAAAATTTATAAGTGAAATGTTGATTTAGAAATTAAAAGTTGACTATAAAGTTTTTTATAATTTAAACTATAAGTAGATTTAAAACCTAAAAATAGAATGTAAACAAAAAAAAAAAGCAAATAAAAATCAAAGCGTAAAAAGAGGCTGAAAACAGAAGTAAATAAAAAAAAGAAAAGAAAAAAAAGAGCAAACTTCACGCGCAGGAATATCCGTGCGCGTAGAGCCCACGCGCCGACTTGTTGAAGGAATGAAAATTTGCGGGCCAAACAGGGAATAACAGAGTTTGTCAACCCATTCCCATGGATTTCCACGGGCCAAACACGCCCTTAGATCACTCCTCTCCCAACCCCTAAATCCATTCACCCCTAGGAAAAAGAGAACCATACAGATAACCTTGAACTCACTTTTCTTTTACTCTTTTTTTACATAATATAATCACTTTTTAAAATCTATAACTCAATCAAACATAGTATATATGAATGATCCTAGATTTTAAATTTTCCATTCTTGACTATTGTTGCTTTTATACAAAAAGAAAAAAGAAAATGAAAACTAACCTTTTAGTCTCTATTTTTTTTGTTAGAATTTTATTTTGGTGCTTATATTTCAAAATCAAACATTTTCATTTTGGTCCTTGAGATAACGGAATGTTCATTAGAATACTAATTAAATTAGTTTTAGAGAATTACATTTTACTTATTAAATTATATTTATAGCATAATTTCTAATTTATAATAAATTAATTTCTATCACTCGTTGAATTCTATTAGTGATAGAACTCAATTTCAAGTTTCTATCACTGGTATACAATTTAAGCAGTGATAGAATAAGTATATAATTGATTGAATTATATCACTAATAGAAATCATTGAGTGATATAACTAAATTTAAAATTTCTGCTATAAATGAATTAGTTTTGATTTTGTGCTATAGATGAAAATATTTTACCACTTTTTACTATACATGCAAAATTCCCTTAATTTTAAAATACGATGATTAAATTATTATGTTATTTACATGGAATTTATTTCTAAAAAAGTAATGAACATGGAACCTTAAAAAACACAATAACATATTTACATGGAATTTATCTCACTAACGATTATGTTATCTCAAGCGTCAAAATAAAGTATAATTGAAAGATGAGTGATGAATTTTTAACCCAAAGGTAGAGACTAAAAGTATAGTTTTAAAATCAACCTTCTAAATATATGATTAGATTTCAAGTTTACAAATTATTATTTTTATTATTATTTTTTAATAGTACAAATTGGAGAAAGAATAACCAACAAACTCGACCTGAAGAGTGAAACACCCTTCAATGATATGAAAGTCAAATACCTATTTTTAAATTTAAATTTATAATCGTGGAGTTGAAATAAATTAACATCAAACAAGATAATCAACTACATCACTTACCTCGGTCAAATATAGTTAATTAATCTAATAGTTGAAATGGTTTTGATGAACTAAAAAGTTATATTGTCTCAATTATTTTTCATAACAATAGCTGGTTGTAACACTCGTATTATATATAATTGAAGTTCTAGTTTGTATAATTCTAAAAATTTGTTGCTGTGTACACTAAAATTGTGAATTTTAAATAATGTTGAATCGATCTACCAGATTTTGGTTCATTGGTAACAAAGAAAGAGTTCTTGAAGTTACGAGCATTTTAAATTATAGAATTCTTCCTATTTCAATTTTTGTCAATAAAAAGCAATAGTTCGAATAAATTTCATATACTTTAAACTTTATCAATTGAAATAAGTTATAAATTCAACTGTTAAATTGGTTTTCTCAAAAAAAAAAAAAAAAAAACTAGTTAAATTGGGTTGGATAGACTCAGTTATTTCACTTGCCATAATTTGTGAACGCTCCTAGCTATTTTATATACATGAATAATAATAAAGGATTTGAACTAATAAGTCGAAAATACATATTAATTAGTGTGTTAATGCTCACTTTTATATCATACTCAACCATGCAATTATATATTAATCACCAACAAGAGTAATATTAGTATATACTTTTTGACTAGAGGTCATAAATTCAATTCTTCTCGTTATAGTAAAACTAAAAAAAAGGCATATTAACTATCTTCCTAAGGCAAAGAACATTACTAAAATATCCTAAAGATTAGGACGGCACATGTGAAGATAGAAGAATTCATAAATTCAAATATACAAACAAAATTTGATCGTGCAACTTATAAAATAAATCAAGTTGGCCAATATTGTGAAACTGATACCGTGTGAAGGAAAAGTCAACCGATGGAGAAGGGTTAGCACGTAGGTCATAAGAGGGGGCCCGAAGGGGGAAATTTTTGGGCATCATGGACTTGTCAATCTCAAATCGAATCTTAATTTTATTTTTGTTGGACCCATATCCATTTGAGCTTTATGAGCTATGATAGCATATTAGAGAATATGAGGTTCCGATAAAAATGAAATTGAGAAAAAAAAAATTGACAATGAAAAGAGTAACTCATGTCTCTTAAATGTTTGTAGGACTCGACATTTTACAATGTGAGACAATTGTGAGATCCTGACACAACTTAACTTTTTCATACTCACCTATGTAATTTTATTTGAGGTATATTTTTTAGTTAAAATCAATAAAATATAGCTAAAATTAAACATATATAGGCAGCACCCAACACGGTGCACCTTACCTAACCACTCCTCATGTACAAAAAACAAACACACCCTTGCAGACTCGGTAAGGTGGAGGACACAACCTAAATGGTTGACATAAATTGAGTTGAGTTAAGAAAATGCTTGAATTAATTCAAAGTTTTGGATTGATCAATTTACAAATGTTAGAAAACATAGATGCATAAAACGAAATTTTAGGAAACTATTTCCTAACATCGTAATAATTAAATGAATTAATTAGGGAATAAGAAATTATAAGCTTTGATGCGTGATTCCCAAATAATTCCCAATTGAGAAGAACACTGCTGCTAGGAAATGAACACAACTACTGGAAGATGTAACTACAACCCCTCTAATTAGTCCACCATTCACGTATGCTAGTACGGGAGAGGGTGAACGGTTTCACCCTCCTACTTTTAATGGGATTTGGAAGCAAAAATTTGAGTTACGATTTTTAGAATTTTTCTATTTCTATAGAAAAACCACACAATCTTTCTTCTCCTAATCTCACATAAATACTTGCAATTAGGTTAGGCAGTAGAGAAAACCTAAATAACTCTTAATGACCCAGTAAGCCTTTTGGGCTTTATGTTGCAGTTCAATTTATGTGTGACCAATTACATATTTTAATGTTAGCCCAATCTAATGAGTTTAACTATAATAATTATTCTCTGGCAGGTAATTATTAATTACTAAAATACACTCATTATTATCTCCATAATAATTCCTATTTATATTCAGTAATGACGGGATTTGTCCGAAGACACAATTCCTTCGACAAATTCATCTAACCTTATGTATTTGAGTTAGCGAATTCACAAATCTATTCACCCTTATTTGTTTGATTAACCGAACGGTCATAACCCATATATTTTTAAGTTGTTATGGGTCATTGAATTTTTATTTTTAATTAAAATCTAGATTTGTTATTTATTTTTAAGTTTGAAAAAAAAAAAAATTTTCCATTAAGAATTAATTTCAATTTATATTATAATATGTTATAAAGATTTTATAAACATTTTAGGGAATTTGCGCTGTATGACAAATTTTCCGGTCTGCATTAGAATTATAGCAACTTTTTAAAAATATTGCAAATATAATAACTTTTTTTTGATAGATTCTATCAAACACTATTGATGGAGTCTATCAGACATTATTGATGGAGTCTATCAGATAT
>JBBMEF010008350.1:0-23356 GCA_037832685.1 Sicyos baderoa | reverse complement strand
GAGGGAGAGAATCGTGTTTGATTATTAAAACTGCCCTAAAATTTAAATGAATTTTAAATTATAATATGAGGGCAAATATGGACACATCTGCAAATTAGTCTTTTGCTAATTTTAAATTATTAAATTATTAAATTATTATCAAATCAGTCTTTTGCTAATTTTTGTTTTTTTTCCCCTTAATTCTGTAAATTAGTCTTGCTAATTAATCTAAATATGGACACATCTGCAATTATTTTTCAGATTTGGCCTACTATTGCACTTTGCCCAAGTATTTATTAGGCAAAAAAAAAAATTAATAACATAGTCAAATATATGGTATAAATAATGATATAATTAATATTAATATCTTAATTATATTGTATGATGAATATTAGTTATATTGTATATTTGACTATGGATGCAAATATTTTCAAATTTTCCTAAATTCGTAATTATTTTGTGAAATTAGACTATCCAGTCCAATTTCCTTAATTTAATTCATTAATTTAATATTTTTCTATATCCTGTAATTTGGTAGCTGCATTTGTACTCATTCTGAGAAAACTGTGTCCATCAATGTATCACTACATAAAAATCAATTACTGAATAATATTTTTTGTAATTACATATTGCTAAAATAATGTTTTATCTTCCTAGAATGAAATAATTCTCATAAAAAATTAGCCACAGAATTACAGACAAATTTATAAAAAGTTTTACAAAAAGAAAAAATAAAGGTATAGAAGTAACAACTAATAGCCACCATTCCACATTGTTTGTTATGCAATTTTCAATGAGCTATTACAATTATTCTTCAAAAAAATTTATTTATATGAGTTATTATAACCACTCAAAATAATTACTCATTCTAATAACTCACAATAACTCTTCATTTTTAAACCAATCAATATACAAACTTTCCTCCAAAATCATCCTCCAAACGAGTTTTTTCCTACAACTCTTCCACCAAAATCTTTTATATGAGTTATTTCGTGCAACTCCTATACCAAAATTTCATCCAAATGAACTATTATATTAATTTCTTCGCAAAAAACTCCATCCAGACAACTTATTTCATAAATTTTAATTTCTAGTCATTTAAAAATATTATAATCCCTCAATTTAATCCTTTCTATAAATCTTCATCCAAATAGCCAAAAAAAAAAAAAGTACCCTAATTTTGTTGGCTATTTAGTTTAAAAAGTTTGAGATTTCACTAATTTATCCTTAGAAAATGGATAAAACGTTGATTAACAATAATACTTCCAAATGTTTTTGTTGAATTAGAAATAATTTAAAGAAAAATAGGATGTGGTTTTTTGTTGGTGGAGAACAGGCCAGGATTGGCACATGATCACTGTCGGCTTTGTTTTTGCTGCAATTTATCTAATCTTACCCCACCGACTCAACTCTTATTTTTCTTTTTTATTTATTTAAAAATACCCCATGTCTTTTCATTCCCACCTTTTACTTTAAAAAGCTTAATTTTTTAGATTAAATTTACATTTTGCTTATGTGACATGGCACATATTTCTTTTTTTTTTAGAATCAGATGCCATAAAATTCTACCACTTTTAAAAAGTAATTTATGTAGTACCTAAGTAAAATGTAGGGCTATCGTATGGTATGAGAGTTTTACTCTAATAAAAATAAGAAAGTATAAATTATCTTTAAATTATAGAATTCGTAACAATTATTCCTTTATAATTTTTTCAAAGAAAACCATTAATTTGAAAGTGATTGTTGTTAATTAAAAAATATGAAATTTTTAAAAAAAACAAACTTTATATGTATTTTAAAATACACAATTTATCATCAGCATATTTTACCTCTTAAACTATATTTATAGTATAATTTTTAAAATAATTTATTTATAGTAAATTTTTTTTATATCGCTAACTAGCGATAAAAACTTAATTTGAAGTTCTATCACTCATAAAAAAATTCAAGCAGTGATAAAATGAGTTTACCATTGATTGAATTCTACCATTAATAGAACTCAATTAGTGATAAAAGACAATTTAGATTTTATGTGAATTAGTTTTGATTTTGTGCTATAGATGGAAATATTTTACCCTTTCTTATCATACATGCAAAATCTCCTTTAAAATATGACATGCAATTTTACCAAAATGAAAATACGGTCAAAACTCAATTGAAATTTAAAATATTGAGTTTTCAATTCAATTTTTAACTTATGCAAATTGGGGATGAATAAATCTATATGGAGTTATTACTCTCAAATAAATTTGAGTCAAATATCGTTTTTCAAGAATGAACTCATAATCATAGTGTTGAATGAGATTACGACCAATCAATAAAACTCACACGCTACTAACTTTTTCAAGTCTTAAATACATGACATTTATGTTTCACATCTGTCTACAAAATTGGGTACTACCACTTAAGGGTGATAATAAAAAACGAAAAAACAACAAAACCGAATCGAACTAAACAAATCTATTGGATTGGTTTGAAATTTTCACATAATATTAGATATTATTGATTTTAGTTTGGAGAAAACTGAAAATTATTGAAGGAAAAACCATTAAACACCCAACCAAATCAATATTGACTTATTTACCCACATTTTTATTTTTAGAAGTTAGTTTAACTTTTTAAATAACTAATTATTTTTTGTTTAATTTACATTTTGAGACTTTTTAGGAACATAACATTCAAATAGGAGTAGAAGTAAAATAACAAATTGACCTAAAATTAAAGAAAATCAAACTAATATCACTCGTGTTAATAGTAATCAAACTAATATTTTTCCTTATATTTTCTCTAATTTTTCAACCACTCTTTCAAACATATTTATCCAAACTTGCCATCTACATTTTTCTCATCAAAACTAAACCAAAATTTGAAAAGTTAAAAAAAAAAAATAATAATAAATTACTTATTTTGGTTTGATTTGTGTATTTCGTTAGACTTTCTTGAGAGAATACGAAAGGATATGTAAATAATTTAACTAACTACAAGTTCAAATTTTAAAAAACCAATAGTGAAAAACCAAGTGGTTATGATATGGTGCCTAAGTTAGTACATTTTTTTTAATTATTACTTTTTAATTTGTTATTATTGGATCCAACCATAAATAGGGCAATGAGTTCGAACTCATCATATTGATCACGAATACAATTATGTCGTTTGAGGTATTATAGAAAGTGAAACTTGAATTCCTTAAAATAATGAATCTACCACCGACAAGAACAATTACTCAATAGTATTAGTGTGTATTCATGAATCAAAAAGTCATAAATTCAAATAAAAAGTTACAAATGAACTAGTTTGAATATAGTATTTGAATGAGTGGTTAAACGAAAACTTATATTTATATAAAGTTGTTTGAAAGGGAGATTCTATAAAAACAACCTTTGAATGAGTTGTTATACGAAAATCATGTTTGGATAAAATTATTTATAGGAGTAATTGTAAGAAAAATATTGTTTGAGCAATACTTAGGTAAGGGTGATTGGGTGAGTAAGTATTTGGAAATACTTACCCACCCTCACAACTAAGGGTGCACAAAAACCCGACAACCCGAAAAACCCGAACCAATCCAACCCAATTTGACCGGTTGAGTTGGGTTGAATACATAAATGGGTTGGGTTGGGTTCAAAATCATGAAATTTCATGGGTTGGGTTGGGTCAAGGGTTGACCTAAAATCAACCCACCCAACCCGACCAACCCGAATTTATCATTTAGTTTAAAAAATATATTTTTTCACCTATAATATAATTATTATGTTATTTAATTATTTATATTGTATGTATATTTATTTTATTTTATTTTTTAACATTTTGTAAACTTTCAACATATTGATGAGGTTTCGAAGTTAGGTAAGCTTGAGTTTTGCATTTGCAATAAGAATCTACTCATGTTAATGTTCGTTTTACGTTTTTAGGAATCGGAAAATTGACGTTAAATGCAAATCTATGAACCCGATAACCCAACCCAACCCAACCCAACCCAATAAAGGGTTGGATTGGGTTGGGTTGAAGAATTAACGAACCCGATTTTTTGGGTTGGGTTGAAAATCGCCTCAACCCAACCCATGTTCACCCCTACTTACAACCACACAATTTTACTTTATAAAAAAAAGGACTTGATTGATAGAGAGATAAATATAAAAGTAAAAATATGTAGTTGTAAAGGTGGATAAGTATTTTCAAAATATTTACCTACCCTTATCCAAATATTACTAATCATATTGTTTGAGGAGAGTTGGTAGAAATTTTTATTTAGGGAGCGAGCTGGAGCAAAAAAATTGGAATATAGAGTTGTATATAATTTGTTCTACCTTACAAAAACATGAAATACTTGTACCATTGATATACCCCTTTTCAATACACCCTTTCACTATTAAAAGGAAGAAAAATTATTTTTATCAACCATATTTCAATAATACCTACATTTAGTATTTTTTATATTTTTTACACTTTACTTTTATATTTATTTTCCTTTAAAACTCAAATTCAGGTAAAAATTAATATAATCTATTCATATATTAAAATTTAAAATTAATCTAATTATTATTTTAGTCTATTTGACATCATATAAGTAAAGATTTTGTTATTCCATAATTTAAAAATGAATATTATTCAAATATGAGAGATAAAATTATTTTATTTTGAAACACGACAACCAAATTAAAACTAAATCCTAAATTTAGTAAACTATAAAAAAGAAGAAGACATGTTTCTTAAAAAAAAGAAAAAAAAGAAAAAAAAAAAGAAGAAGACATAGCCATAATAAAATAATTTAATAATTTAATAGAAGACTAAGATTCTAGATCGCGGATCCGTGCCGTCCATTAAATATATTGGTTTGTATATATGAAATGTTAACATGGGCCCCACAAGAACCTCCCTATCATCTTGATCGAAATCATATCGCGTCGACCCGACCCGCATTACTTGATTAGTTCGGATCCGACGTCGATTTAATGAGGATTAGATAAATAATTGTTAATTTAATTTAAAATAGGATGTTTTTTTAATGTGAAAATTATAAAAAATAATATTAATATCACTTTTATTTTGTGTATTAATTAAAATTTGGAACAAATCTCGTAAAAAAATAAAAATGCTGGTACACTGTTTACAATGTAATAAATAATCTTCCATAAGTGAATATATAGTTTCAATTAATGTTAAATTAATATCCCAAACTATTTCGATTAATATATAGATAGTCATTAATTAAAATAGTATCAAATAGTGTCATTTTTTATTTTTTATGGTTACGTGTACATATGATTTATTTTTATTGATTTAATCACCACTCTTCATCAAAACTCAATATTTGTAGCGTTAAATTTTTGAGTCTAGATCTTATATTGGATGTTTCCAATCTTAAATATAAAAAGATTAAACTGCGGGTTTATGTTGATATTTTGAATTTTTTTAATCATTTTTTTTATATGTAATCAATTACTGAGTTGTGAACTCGAATCAATTTAGTTTTTGAGATTTCTTTTATTTTGTGTTTGCTCCTATTTTATTAAAAGTGGGTTTATAAATCTTATTATTATAATGATTGTTTTACGATTAAAAAAAAAAAAAATACGCAAAAACAAACTCAAATTCTTCTAGAAATATTTTTGGGAAATTGTAGTTAATGTCTACTTTTTCCTATATTAATGTAAAAAAATGTCTTTTTATTTTCACTTTAAATTCATGTCTAAATAAAAAATCAGGGATGAGAGATAACAAATTCATCCCTAAAGTGTCCTTATTTTATTTTTTGAATTATTATTTAAAAAAACAATTTTCTTTTTTCCATTTCTTTTTTTTATAAACTGTTGGTACGATTTGATTTGAGTAATAAATAACCACCAACCTTATTTTTTCTTAATGAATCCAAAATATCTTGTTTTCAAATATTTAAATAAAGAAACAAAATTAAATATCTAAATTTTTTTCATACCCAACAATTAATCTCAACCATCTATTTTTATACAGCAACCATTCAAATACTTCAACAGAGATTATGGAGAAAATATACAGCAACCATCCATTCAGATTTTGAAATTTTGAAATTTTAAAAATTTAAAAATTTACATACTTTTTGTTGCTTATAAGATTCCAAACTTAGGGAGGGTTTAACACTAAGTAGATGCAGGAGGTTTTGAAGATGAAGACTTTTTCAATTTCGGATTATGTAGAAAATCAATTAGTTGAGGTTTAATGATATTCAAAATAAACCATCATCACACATGTATAGATTGAGGTGTGTACTCCAAATCGTTTTTACTATTCAATATCACAATTCCCATATCATATTTGATAGTGTAGCATGTGTACTCCAAACAATCTCCATAACATAGTCGATGATAAGCATAATCCTCACAACATAGTTGATGTTGGTACACATAATCCCACAACATATATAATTGATAATAGGTTGATGGAACACAATCATGATTGTCAAGAATGCAGGTGCTTAAAAAAAAATTATATTCATTTCAATATTATTATTATTATTTTTTTGAAACATATTCATTTTAATATTAAGAGTGTGTATCTTACAAAATAATCTAAATTTAGAAGCTTCAAAAAATATTAACGCTTAATATCTTAATTTTTTCATTTTTTTAAAAACTAAAATTAATTGACTATGAATTTGTGAAGTTTTGGGAGAGAAATAATGAGACAATTGATGCAAAAGTCAAAAATAAATTTGTCTAAACAAATCTTGAATAGAGTTATAATAGTCAAATTTATTTTTCTTAATTAATAATTTTAAATTAAAAATAAAATTTAAATAAAGTAGACATTTTACTAATTAGTTTCCTAACCTTAGATATTTTCCTAGTTGTCCCAATAATTTTTTTAAAAATTGCAAAATTTTGATATTTAGATGAAATTCCATTTAAAAATAAAGAGATATTGGGAGAGGCGTAGACGTGTCTAGTGTGGGGCCCAGTACGGCGACTTCCCATTTCGATCTTACGCACAACTCCGAACAATTCACATATTCTCCACCCAAAAAAGCTCAGATCTATGGCTTTTCTCCGCCGGAGCTAAGGGTTTTTTCTCTTCCGTTCTCCGTCCAGATCTCCGGCGAGAGACCTTCAATTCCTCACCTGCTCGCTCCTCTCTCCGTTTCTCAGTCCGCTGCCGACTCTCCGGTGAGAGATCCGATGCTCCTTTTTTATTCTTGCGCTATTTCTCGCTTCGATTGTTGTTCTTGCTTCCGTTCTACGTTCATCCGACTCTTGTTTCTTCCTTTTTACTTCGTCTTCTTTATGTAATTGTTGTCGGTGGTTGGGATGCGAGTTCGGGACTGCTGGAATTTAATTCCATGTGTAGTTGGATCGCTTTGCACGCTACACTATATTATATACTTGTATCGGATTCGCTTTTTCGCTTTTCGTTTCTTCGATAGTTAAGGTGAATTTTGAGTGTTTCTTGTCATTTTCGCCACTCTTGTCACGGATCTGGATGGATCGGGGATTTCTTTTTCTTTGATATTTTACTAATATGCTTTTGGCTGTTTGTTGTTTCGTATTGCTTGGATGATCTTATAACCAAGAAATTGTAGTGCTCAAGTGACATAATGTATAACCTTCTAATCAAGAAATTATATATTCGAATTTCCTATTCCTAATGTTTTTAATGGAAAAAACATCAATTAGTTCATACCTGAGTGTTAGGGTTAAAGTGAAACATACGTATGAATCACCGGTGGTGTATGAATTATCATCAACTTTCAACTTTCTCTGATTGGAGTTCTTTTTTTTGGAATTCAACAACATTTGGAGGGTGTAGGGGGGGGGGGGGGTTGGAACCTGTAATCATGCCGTTGGCTCATTGGAGTTGTTCTCAGAAGTTTACTTTTTTTTTTTTGTTTATAAAAAAAATCATGTTGTCGGATATTCTTGATTAAATTTGAATTTTGCATAAGCCCTCAGCCACTCTTTGTTGAGTAGTTACAAACTTACAGTATTTTCCATTTCATTGTTTGGCTGCTCCTTAACAAAGTGATTGTGTGGAAACAATTCAGGCACATAATGGCGCCCAAACCAAGTTCCGACAGTAGGACCAGGAGCTCTATCCAAATTTTTATAGTTGTAGGTTTGTGTCTTTTCTTCTACATACTAGGCGCATGGCAACGGAGTGGGTTTGGGAAGGGTGATCGTATAGCTATTGAGATTAATAAGAGTGGATCGGACTGCAATATAGCTTCTAATTTGAATTTTGAGACTCATCATGGAGGTGAAGCTGAGGGTATTAATGAATCCGAATCAAAATCTAAATTGTTCAAGCCATGTGATGCCCGATACACCGATTACACCCCTTGTCAAGATCAGAGGCGTGCTATGACCTTCCCTAGGAATAGCATGATTTATCGTGAGAGACATTGCCCTGTTGAGGAAGAAAAGTTGCATTGCTTGATACCAGCCCCGAATGGATATGTAACTCCGTTTCCTTGGCCAAAAAGTCGAGACTATGTTCCGTTCGCAAATGCACCGTATAAGAGTTTGACTGTTGAGAAGGCTGTACAGAACTGGATTCAGTATGAGGGAAATGTATTTAGGTTCCCAGGTGGGGGAACTCAGTTTCCTCAAGGAGCAGATAAGTATATTGACCAGCTTGCTGCTGTGATTCCTATTAAAAATGGGGCAGTCAGGACTGCTCTTGATACTGGTTGCGGGGTATGCTATTCTCATTATGCATTATACTTATTTCTTTCTCACTTTCCTGAGATGCACTTAAATTTCTCTTAGCTACATGATTTTCTTTTTTTGTATAATTAATGATTCTTCTTCTGTTGGCTGTTTTCCCAGGTTGCCAGTTGGGGTGCGTACCTTCTGAGTAGAAATGTACTTGCCATGTCGTTTGCACCACGAGACTCTCATGAAGCACAGGTTCAATTTGCTCTTGAAAGGGGAGTGCCTGCAGTTATTGGTGTTCTTGGTACCGTCAAGCTGCCTTATCCATCTAGAGCCTTTGACATGGCTCACTGTTCTCGCTGCTTAATCCCTTGGGGTGCAAATGGTGAGAATTAGCATTGGAGCATTGACTTGTTTATTTTCATTCTCTCCTGTTAATTGAAACTTACTGATTGTACTTTACAAAGAGCATAGTAGAGCTCTTTACAACAAAAAACATGAAGAAAGCTAGCACTGCCAGTAATTTTAGAGGTGACATCTCGAATTCTTTCACTGCAGATGGAACATACCTAATGGAAGTTGATCGAGTTTTGAGGCCAGGTGGTTATTGGGTGCTTTCGGGCCCTCCAATCAACTGGAAGACTAATTATAAGTCATGGCAGCGTCCTAGAGAGGAACTTGAGGAGGAGCAGAGAAAGATTGAGGAAGTTGCCAAGCTTCTTTGCTGGGAAAAGAAGTTTGAGAAGGGTGAAATTGCAATTTGGCAGAAAAGAGTAAATACTGATTCATGCCGTGACAGACAAGATTCTCAAGACATCTTTTGCAAAACTCCAGTATCGGACGATGTCTGGTATGATTGAAAAACTCTTAACTAAAACTAATCATTACTCCGACTCAAACTGTTTTCTGACGTTAATGAACTTAGGTATGAAAAAATGGAGACATGTGTTACTCCATATCCTAATGTTGAGAGCTCTGATGATGTTGCTGGTGGTGCATTGAAGACATTTCCTGCAAGGCTTTATGCTGTACCGCCTAGAATTTCTAGTGGATCTGTTCCTGGAATTTCCATCGAGGCCTATCAAGAGGACAATAGCAAATGGAAGAGGCATGTGAAGGCGTATAAGAGGATCAACAAACTTATTGATACGGGAAGATACCGTAATATTATGGATATGAATGCTGGTTTGGGAAGCTTTGCTGCTGCTCTTGAATCCTCTAAACTATGGGTAATGAATGTGATGCCTACAATAGCTGAGAAAAATACCCTTGGTGTCATCTATGAACGAGGATTAATTGGAATCTACCATGATTGGTATATCCCTCTCTCTAGTCAACTTATATGATTTTAGCAATTCGTATGCATTTAATATTAAATTGTTTTGAACTTAAAAGGAAATATCTTTCACTCGTCTAATTATTAATTAAATCTTTGTGAGGATGGAACTCAAACCATGTAGCAATTTATGATTTCCCACCAAAAAACTTATTTTTCATGGTCAAGAACAGTTGTGTTTTGTTAAAGCATTCTCGAGTCTTCTGATCTTTAACTGGTTTTGTACGATCTTCTAAAAAAGGACTTCTGATCTGCTAGTTTCATAAAGTTTGTGGTAATGAAATGACATAAAAACTCTCATTGAATATTTTTTTAATTATAAAGTAATTTTATTTTCGAGTTCTGGTACTTGTTTCTCTTCCATTTCTCTAATTTTAAAAATATTTCCCCCTCTTATATTCTACTGGTGTTAATATTGTACCATCCCGTTTTTTTATTATATTTTAAATTTTATGGTTCAGGTGTGAAGGTTTCTCCACTTATCCTAGGACGTATGACCTCATTCATGCCTATGGCCTTTTCAGTTTGTACAAGGACAAGTAAGTACTTCGATTTTAATACATCAAATTTGAAGTCCTGATCTTTCTTTGTTTTCTTTTTCTTGGTAAACATTTTTAGTTTATATGCCCATGGTATTTTCAATGAAATAAGTCGTATAATGGAAAAGATGGAGGACCCAATTTGTGACAGTATACTTTAATTCCTTGGGTTCTTGCGATGTGATTTTGTATTTTAGTTTGAAGATCTTATGTTGTACTTATATATAAACTTTGTTTGTCTTTTTGACTTACCCCTTTATTTTATATATCTCATACCATGCTAATTTATAATATCATGTCCATATTTATATTTTAGGTACTGTGGGGCATGTGCTCCACCTCACCAAATCTCTTCCTTTTATTTGTGGCCTTCGCACTAGTCTGTAAGCCATGATTTTTTTTTTGTTGATATCCGTGACTGTGGGCCAGTTTGCGCGCACCTCGACTAATGTCACGGGACATACCGCGTGACCCTACACCATTTAGATGTCAAGGAAATCCGTAGGAAATTAATTCCTAGGTAGGTGACCAATATGGATTGAACCCATCACCTTAAGCACCCAAAGTCCTCTTTGACCACTCGAGCCACCCCATGAACTTGCCCTGATTTGTTAGAGATGTATAAACCACAACTTTCTAAATTGAGATGAATATATGATCCAGATATAATTATAATCAGTGTTTTTAACTTTCAGCTCTTGGCCTTGGCCTTACGATAGGACTTAATTTCCTACGAGTTTCCACAACATACATGTTGACTTAGGCTCTACATTCATGAATATAGAAAAAAGGAAAAATAAATCAGATCTTTCAGCTCTAAGCTACCAAAAAGCTTTCCCTGCATCCTCTATGAGGATCATGAGGACGTATGCTCGAACTAGCTAGTAGTTAGTAAATTTGTGTACGGTTTCTCATGTTTGTGTTAGGATTTGGTGTGGTGTAACTGATACGGTTGTAATATAATTATACAAACAGATGCAACATGGAGGACATTCTGCTGGAGATGGACAGGATACTGAGACCGGAAGGGGCAGTGATATTCCGAGACGAAGTGGATGTACTCGTTAAGGTGAAGAAGACGATCGGAGGGATGAAGTGGGATGCAAAAATGGTGGATCACGAGGACGGCCCCCTCGTGTCCGAGAAGGTACTGATTGCCGTGAAGCAGTACTGGGTTGTAGGTGGAAAGAACTCCACATCACACTGAAAAATCTCTTTTGAAACCTCTCTCTTTGGCTGCTGCTTACAAATACAACAGAGGAAAGTTGGGGACAGCAGAGACCTAGCTAGCTAGCTGGTAGTTTTAGCTGCAGGTATTGTTTCAGTTTTTTTGAGCCCCTTTTGTAGACAAAGACAATCAAAATGATATTATTAGCCTCTACCATTTTTATGTGTTCTTATTTTGTACTCTAATTTATTATATCCACTCTCACCCCTTTCTAAGATAGAAACATTAATGGGTTGGGTTTTTTTCTGCCTCTTTGTAATTTTATCTTGTTAACTAATTTATTTAATGCTTATATCTTTGGTAATTTCTTTGGAACTTTCAATAGCCATATTCTACCTAAGCACAATTTCTAAAATAATTTATCTATAACACTTAATTTTCTATAAATGATAGAACTTAGTCAGTTAACCAGTTATTAAACGGGTCTATCACTGATTAAATTCTATCAGTGATGAGACTCAACTAGTGATAAAATATAATTTTCTATCATCGTAGAACTCAATTTAGATTTTTTTGCTAAATTAGTTTTGATTTTGTGATATAGATAGAAATATTTTGTAATTTTTTATTTTTTAGTACAAATTGGGGGAGGCAAAATTTCTTTCTTTTTTTCTTCCTCTTATGGCTAGTCATGGAAAACGAACCATAGGAATAAATAATAATGGAATTGAAATTTGTTTAATGGATAGGCCAATGTTTTTGAAATTTTGAAATTTGTCTAGCAATAATAAAATCGAAATTGATCAATAGTATTTTGTTTGGTTAAATTACAAGTTTAGTCTGCCCCTTTTGATCTTGGAATGTATTGTATAGCTTTGATTTTGTATCAATAGATTCATGAACTTTAAAAGTGTAAAATAGGTCGAACTTTGTTGTCCCGTAGGGTCTTTTAACTAAATTTACGAACTTCTTGCACACAAAATTACATATTTCATTTTATTTTTACTTTTTGAATATTAAGTTCACCAACAGCTATTAATTTTTAGTTTTTGAATATTAAGTCCAAATTAGCTTTTAATATATAGTTTGGGTTTTTGGAATTTGATTATAATTCACCTCTGAGAAACTTTTTATTAGAGGATTTGAGTTAAAATATGGATAAATTAATAAAATAATTATCAAATGGGTCTTAATTATTTGTTAGATACTTTTGTCTTTCATTATTGAATTAATTTATATACTCGATCAACTAAAAATCATTTTAATAAAAGTTTTTTTCTTTCATAATTAAAATCCTACACATACATGTGTTGGGGAGTTTTACTTATTCTAAAATGAAAATAAAAGACCATAACCAACCTACATACATTTTTCATAAAAGGAAAATTAAATGCATTGTGGGTATGGCCACAGATGTGTGTCTAACTTTACTTTAGTTTATATATACAACCAAAGTTAGTTCCTCATTTCTCAAATGCTCTAATTAATAAATCATCATATTCCCTCACCATTCAAACAACCTTCCTTGCTTTCATCCTTCTAAGCATCAAATGGACATGTTCAGCACCATCTCATCAAAATCTCATGGCGACGCCTCGTTCTCGTCCTACTTGAATCCGAAAGATGACAACTTCATACGCAAACTTTCCGAGTCAGCTCGGTACCTCAATACCCCTGATATCATTCCAGGCAATGGAGCTGTAGATGGGGAGATTGGAGTTTTTGGAGCTGAAAAGTACTTCAATGGAGGAATGGATGACAAGGGCAGCCAGAGATCAACCAACCAAAGAAAGGCATCCACTGAGCCATCTCAAAAACGCATACTTGTCCATCATGATCATGATCCTGATCATGTGGACGAGCCGTTCAAGCCGAAACCATGGCTTGCGACTCCGAGCGTTCGCTCGGAAACAAGTAGCAACAACAGTCATAAACCTTTACTGACGATCGTGAAAGATACGACGACGTCAACAACGAACAACGATAACGACGTTAACAGCAACAAATATTCTCTTGAGAAGAGGAATAACAAGAGCTTTCTATCCAACACTCTCGGCTACTGCATGTGTAATCCATGCAAAGGCGAAACCGCGGTTGATGTGGGGGAAATCAGTTTCAGCAATGCAGTCACAACGAAGACGATTCGGAGTAGTAGCAAATTGGAGGGCGAAACGACGTCGTTTCGAGAGAATCCTTTCAGCTTCCCTACAGGAACATTGAAATTGGTCCATTTCCAAGAAGAGGAAGTGGAGAGAAAGTCATTAGAGGTTTTCGGTTCGTCTATGATCGGTAGGCTTCGAAATAAACCGATCAGCCTCGAGAAAAGGCTAGCAATGCTGTCTTGGGATCACTCAAACAACAACAATTTAGGAGGATTGTTTTACAACGACGATGAAGTGAATAGCGATTGCAGCTCCGATTTGTTTGAGATCGAAAGCCTTACAAAGCAAACGTCCAACCCTCTTCAGTCTCCTACCGCCTCATGTTACGCCCCGAGCGAGGCTAGCGTCGAGTGGAGTGTCGTGACGGCCAGTGCGTTGGACTTTGATGAGCGACGGCCCTCCACGACGAGTCCTGTAAGAGTGGTGGCACCGCCGAGGAGGGTCAATGTCAACAAAGAGGTCGTTGCTGTTCAGAAGCGGAGGTCGAGTAGCATTTTGGGGTGTAAAAGTGAGAGAGCAGTGAAAGTTGCGGAAGAGAGTAGTATTGATCGTAAGATCAATGCCAAGGCCAATTCTAGCTCCACCTCCAATCGTATGGAAGGGCGGAAATTGGAGTTGTCGATGCCGATGCCCGTGAAAAGGCTCGAAGATGAGGCTGAAGTTAGATGCTTGAGTTTCAGATCACAAGCGCCCCCGACGCTACCATCGCTCCCCCATCGTGCTCTTGCAACACGGTCGCTTCCTCGCCCTTATTCACCTCGTCTTTCCAATATAACTTTTAATATACAGGGAGACCACTCTATTGTAGAATAATGCTTGACCTTAATTAGTAGTAGTATGATATTGTTTATTTTGGACATAAACTTTTGAATGCTGATTTATTTATGGTTAGAAAATCGATTTCCTCGACTATACCTACACATACCATGAGTAGGTATTCTAGACTTTTTTTACTTTTTTGAAAAGATAAACTTCATCCTAAATGATCCTTAAACATATATATAATGAAGGCAACAATGTTGGTTGGGTGGTTTGAGAAGTATTATTCTAAAGACTTTGTTTTTAGTTTTAAGTTAAACATCTTATACTAATGTGCAGATAAGCTAGAATGAGCTTCTTTTGAAAATGTATGTTTTTAACTCTGTTATAAATTAGTAGGATTGATTATAATCAAGTATATATAGGTGGTGTGTAATGGTACATATCTTATTTTATTTTATTCAATGTGTTCAAAAATATAAACATGAATTTGTTTTTCTTCTCTGCCAATATACCATATGCATCACACTTGTTCTAAGAACCACAAATTAACTAAAAAAATTTCCCTTAAAGATTTGATATTTTTCTTAAAAGTTTCATTTGAATCCACCTATTCCAACTTCTATTGAGAAATCGAGCTTATCCACCTATGACAACCTTTTAATTTAATAGTTGGTTCTACAACATATTTGAGAGTACTTGTGCCTGTCTCAAAATTTTGATTCGAGAGATAACCAGAGCTTTTAGAATTGAATTTACTCGTGGATTTCAATATGAGACTTTCAAATGAGCATAGTTTAGAGATCCAAATCTCGAGCAACGAAAAACTTAATTGAATGATGATCAATGTATGCCTTATCCAATTAAGAATTGAAAGTACCCTAAAGTTAAATGTGAAGAATAAGAGATAGAGGTTGCTTGGGAAGTCAGTGTGATATAGTTGTGAGGGCAGAAATGAGAATTAATTGATGATAAAGGCACCATTTATTTGTAGATAGAGAGTTGTATGTGAGTGTTACTATTAGTTGCATGTTGGTTTTGAAAGGGAAAATTCATTAAAACTTGGAAGGAATTACAAGAGAGCAATTTGGGTGCACCTCGGAGAGCACCCCCACCGTGATACCACCCATGTAGCACATTTGGTGTCACACATCTCATCTCTCTTTTTTGATTTTATATTTATTATAAAAAAAAAGAAAAAAAAAAGAAGATGTGTGACTCTAAATGAAAGGTATCACGGTGGAGTGCTACCCGGAATGCACCCAAATTGCTCTCGAATTTTACAACTCATCAAATCTAGTTGAGTAGAAAGAATGTTGGTTTCCACTGTCAATGATTCAACTACCCCCTTTAACTCAATGGCCCATTTCTTAGCTAACCCAAGAATGAATGTTTTATCAATCAAATATAAAATGCCCTACACCATAAATTGGCCTATTTCAATCACTATCCATATTGGCTGTTTATGGACCATTTTCCATGGACATGTATGAGCTATTTGTAAGACTATTTCATCACCTATATGTTTTTTGTTTGGCCTAAAATATCCTAAGAGTAATTGTTCAATATAAGAATGATGTTGGATTTAATTTCTTTCAATTATGTGTACAAATTTTATTGGTGTCAATAATGTTTTAAAAGGCACTAGATGTTTAAGCTCAAGACCTTTCCAAAAATATTTTCACAAAATTTTCTAATTTCTTCCTTTTTCGAAATTCAAAGGGGAGGTTTCAAGAGAATTTGGTTGTACCGCTCGTTTTTTCATTGTCATTTTACAATACCGACTCTTTTAGGGTTCGAACCCGTAGCGCTGGTGTTCGAACCCGTAGCGTTTTTTCATTGTGCCAACAACTAAAAGATCGTTCCAAAGAGAAAAGAAAAAACAAATTGATGTAAGCTATCCTTATTAAAAAATCAAAGAAACATAATCCTAGTGATTCGATTATGTTTATAATATTTGTCAACAATATTTACAATATAGACAAACTAAAAACAAAATCAAGGAAACAACGTTATTTATAGAATATATACAAAAGCAATAATAGCAGCCTATGTACCCTCAAAATATGTGCCAACAATGGCTACCTTATGCAAGAAAAAAAAAATATATCAAAGAAACATTGTTATTCACAAAATATATATTAGTGATAACAGTAACTAACATATGCATCCTTACTCTGATATGTACAGAATAAGTACAACTAATATCTAACATATAAAATACGTGTCAACCATGTCTAACATCTATAAAAAATAAAATTCTCAATGAAGTAAGAATTCGATTTAACTCAAACTCATGACTTCTTAGTCATTAGATATACACTGATGTCACTAAGTTACTGGCTGATTTTATAATTATTAATTTAATTATATTTGACTACGTTTTAAGAATTAGTTTGTCTATTTTAGATTTTTCTAAATTAAAAAAGGTAGCTACATATTAAAGATTAATTAAAATTAAAATTCAAAAATAAAAAGGACACAAATTTAGGACATGTTTGACTTTGAGAGGATGGGTTGGGTTGGGTTGGGATGAGAAGATAAGTGAAATAAGTTTATGTTTGGGGGAAAGAAAAGATAAAGTTATGTTTGATGTGATGGAAAGAGAATTGTTGAAGTTTTTATTTAAATAAAAAAATAAATATTTAATAGTTTTTTAATAATAAAGTTATGTTTGATGGGATGAAAAGTGAATCGTTGAAGTTTTTATTTAAATAAAAAAATAAATATTGAATAGTTTTTTAATATTTTAATATTTAAATAAAAATGTGGGGCCCACGCGTGAAGTTGGGTAGGAGTTGGATGGACTTTTGGAAGTCCATGAGGGCAAACATGAAATAGAAGTCAAGCCAAACCAACTCCACGGTTTGTCCTTGGGGCAAACATGCCCTTAAAGTCTAAAATATTTGCCTAGACTGAAGTTGAGACATTTTCCTTTTGAACTCAAAACAATAAATTGATAACTCAATTCAACCCATCATATTAGTAGAGTTGGTCAAGTTCTTCAAATTGTCAAAAATTTTGGACACCTCCATTGATCAGGTAGAACTTTCCAAATGATAGAAAAGAGGAAAAAATCAAGTAATGATGCAAAAATAGAAAGCTTAGATAATTTTTTTTAGGGAATCTAGTATTGATCTAGATGGAAAGGAAAAAGAAACAACATATAAGACTCAAAATTAGAAAAAGAAAAAAAAAATTATTAATTGTATTTTTCTTCATCCACCAAACCACAACCTTTCTAATAGAGACAAGAAGAATGTAACAAATGGACTGAAACAACTCTTACAAAGTCATAACAATGATTGTAACTAATCATCTCAACTCATGTTTCAAATCTATGTTAGGGCAAAGGAACCAAACAAAAAAGGGTATGAAAAGAACAATAGGAGTAATATACAAATTATATTCTTGTGGGATACAAACAATATAGTGTTTATTCAATCTTTGGCCGTGCTTCGAACCCGCCGCCTTCCCTCTTCTCCAACGAGTAAGGCATGTAGGTCCCAAGTATTCTATCCCACGTAACAAAAAACGGCTGTGAGAAGTTAAACTTGCTGCCATATAGCTGATGGTGGACGTCGTGATACGCAGTATTGTTGCGAAACACGACGTGGAAGGGGTTACCAGGCAGCCATAATCCACAGTGATCGTCTACGGTCTTAATAGTGGCAAACGAAAAGAAGAAGATGGAGACTCTGGGAGTCATACCAGATACTAGAAACGACAACGCCCCGCCTACCGTGTCGAGCAGTAGACCTTCCACAGGATGATTATACAATGCCCCAAATGCATATGGAACAACAAGCCTATGGTGCTGAGAATGGATGTGTCTGTACAGAAACTTGTTATGATGCAGGTATCTGTGTGCAAAGTACTGCCACGTGTCCAAAACTAACATCGCGGTTACGAATTGCAAAACAACCACTGGCCAGGAACTCGGAACAGCACTGCCCCCATCGTCATTTCCAGTCACCTGAACATAAGAAGATGCAATTATAAATTCAGAGACATAGTAGGGATGTAAATGCAGTGCAGGCACCCCACATGATCTCAATGACTAATACCAGAATCTGACATTGATTCCTTTTAACTTCTAAGAATTGGTGTCATTGTGAGTATACGCCTCTCGATTAGTTCGACAACTGCCTAACTCTAGAACATTATAACAATAATTCACAAAACAACTGCCTAACTCTTAAGAATGTTATAATAACTCTAGAAGATGGATATCCTGAATAGGTGGCATTTTAGTTTGAGCTCATAAGCTGAAACATTTAAGTTCTGGACTTGCCATTTCAACCACAGGTTCAAATCACAATTCATTTAACGAAATTCGACGTCCAGGATTCACTTAGACGAGATTCACTTAAACGATAGTTTTAGTCCGGCGTATTATATTTCACGTGAACAACATCCAGAACAAGAAGTACCATTCTACATCTCATTTAGCAATAGCAACATCAATGTAGCAAATACATCCAACTCACAAGACACAAAGTAATTGAAGTCCAAGATTTTTTGTTTGTATGAAGTTGTTCACTTCCTGCAATTCTGCCAATGCAGACCACAAAGAATTGGTACTACCCTAAAACTTTTTCGGTTCGGTTTTTTAAATATATAGATATAAAGAAAAAAATTAATCGACTTGAACCAGTAACCAACTCGTTAGTATTTGATACATGATGCCACCAGGGTAGATATAAATAAACTCTAACTTTAAAGATTACACAAATTCTGGAACTCAGAAGGATTCAAATGTCACAAAAGTTCAAATAAATATGTAACCTAAAATAAATAGACAAATCCAAAAGAATCAAATTATAGTAAAAAGAAAGTGCAGTATAAAAGAGAAATACCGTGTTGTTTTGACCAATTTACTTTGACGTCCAAACAATCACCTCAAAGGGAATTTAAGAAGTAAAAAAAAGGGCTAATAGCATAAACTTTATTCATATCTATCAATTATTCTTTGAAATAAATTATTCATCAAAACTCGTTTCAATATGGACCTCTATTCTTATAGTTTATATCATCGAAAACACTTCCAGTCAAAACCTAACAGCTTTACACTCAAAATACTAGTATTTTGAGACTAAGATTCGATCTTGAGGCCAACAATATCGAACTAAATCATAGTTGAACTTTTTGGTCATCAAGCTACGTAGTTGGACAAAAACTTCAAGTTTATCATTCCAACTTTTCAACTTGAATCATGAACCCTTCCTTATTCCTGCATTAAATTAAAACTTTCGAATGGCCAACTAAATTATTTTGATGTGAAAATTTCAGAAATTTAGTTTAGTCAATTAAAATACTGTAACTAGCTATATTTTTCACTTTTCCAGTATTAAAAACCGATCTTCTTTTGATGAATATGCATTATTTATAATTGTGTAAGAACGAAATTTGACAATTGATCAATTGCTGCCGTGGCTCACCCCTGCATCCAGGGATCTGGCATATTCTTATTTCAATCATAAGACATATAAAGAGAAGAGTCATTACTTTTCTTTTTAATACTATTCGTGACTCTTCAAGGCCAGCTTACGCACATCTCAACTATTATCACGGGATATTCTACTTGACCCTACAATTATGAAGCACAGATACGGACACGGGACATGGCACGGGACAAGGATACAGACACGATAGGACATAGCGATATGTCAATTTTCAAAAAATTAGAACACAGATACGTTGATGATACGTTAAAAAAAATTAAAATAAATATATAAATTTAGCATAACATACTAAATGTACTCTCCTAAAAAGCATATTATTTGTTTTGTTTTCTTTTTGACGTTTCTACTTTTTTTTTTTTTTAATCATTTTTCTTTACTTTTTATAATTTAGTTAACTATAATATTAACCATTTTGGGGTTAGGCTAGGCTAAAAAACCACAAAAGTTTACAAGATATGTCCAAGGTGTGTCAATTATTAAAAAATAAGGACACGTAAATGGTGTGTAGGCACATGTCCGTAAAGTATCCGGAAAAATGTGTGTCCGATACGTGCTCGAGGCCGACACAGATTTTTTCCCTATTTTGAAGTGCCCGTGCTACTTAGCCCTACAACATTTGGATGTCAAGGAAACCTGTACTTACTAAGCAGATCACCATAGATTGAACCTATCACCTCATCCTTTTAACCTCTGGGTGGTTAAGAGCTATTGATTCCGTCAAAACTCAAAACGCCCATAAACAACAAAACCTACATTTCCTTTATTCGAATTCAACAATATTTAGAAATTAAGGGATTCAAAGCTATAACCTCTCGATTAATAGGTGGTACATGATGTCAGTAGAGATATTTTAGAGGTATTTTCTTGTTAGCAACAACAAAACCTAAAATCACAGTAGCAAAACACATTCACAGATTCCAGGCGTAATTACAATCAGAAATACACAAAATCACAATAAGTGGGAAAGAAATGAAAGAAAAGAAGAGGAAGGCGACCTTGAAGAGAAGGATGGCGACGAGAGCCTGGATGAATTGCTGAAAGAGGACGCCAAGAACCACGGCGTATTTGGAGACCAAATTCTTGTGATCCTCGTCTTCCTTGGAGTGCAATCGGTAATTGTGGAAGAAGCCGAGGATCGCGTACAGGGCAGAATAGAGCCAATAGACGCAAATGGGGACGAATGTGGCCAACAGATCGTCGGAGATGGTGAACTCCATGGACGAGAGAGAAGGAGAGATTCAGAGATCGGATGAGAAAACCATAGATTTGGAGAAAAAAGCTTAAACCCCAAATCGGAAATCTGCAGGGTTTCGTTTCGTTCACTGGTCTGGAATAGAGAAATTGTTGAAGACAACAAAACAAACCAATTTTAAATTTCCAATTATCGAAATTTTAATTCAATTAATAATTCCAATTCATTTTAATTATTGTCGACATGAGCTCGCTCGAGCGCATTTTATACGACCTAATAATCATGAGATTTATCTTTATTCGGATGTACCTTTCAACTTTTGAAAAAAATATTTTATTAAACTTGAATAAAAATTATTAAAGTTTTATTCCAAAAATATCATTTTAATATCACCATTATTATTAAGTTTTGGATAAAAAATGCTAAAATTTTGTTTTAAAAATGTATATAATTGACTTTTTGATTTTTTTTAAAAAAATATTCTTAAATGAAAATGATTAATCTTCCTTTTCTTTATTATTAACATTTGATATTATAGCAAGAGTTTGATAAAAAAAAATCATAAATAAAAAAAAAAAAATTATAATCATCCTCATAATTATTCAAAAGAAAAAAAAGAAATTTTTTATCGACATGAATTAAATAACCTAAATGGATAGTTTTGTCGAGGTTTTGTTCACTTCTTTGAAAGATAACTTAATATTGGTATATTTTGTGACATTGATTTCTAGTTTGTATTTTCTATTTTTTTTTGGAGAAAATTTATAGTTTGTATTTGGTCAAACTTTAATGATGAAAAATAATTTTTGGCTAAATTATAAAAATGCCCCTATACTTTGAAGGTTGTCTCAGAAATGCCCCTGAACTTTCAAAAGTATCAAAATTGTCCTTGAATTTTAACAAAAGTTTCAATAATACCCTTACTGTTAAAATTGGATGGAAACCGTTAAAAATTGATTTCAAAAATACCCCTAAACTTTTAAAATGTTTCAAAAATATCCCAAAACTTTTAAAAGTTTTGTTAAAGTTCAAGGGCAATTTTGATACTTTTGAAACATTTTAAAAGTTTAGGGGTATTTTTGAAAATATATCAAAATCAGATTTATAGACTCCATCAGTAGTGTCTGATAGACTCCATCAATAGTGTCTGATAGAGTCAATCAATAGTGTGTCTGATAGACTCCATCAATAGTGTCTGATAGAGTCTATCAATAGCATCTAAAAAAAGTTGTTATATTTACAATATTTTTAAAATGTTGCTATAATTTTAATGTGAGGTAGAAAATTTGTTATAGAGTGTAAATTCCCAAAAATTAATCTAACAAACCCTTCCATTTTGATTTGGATGGTAAAAATTGTTGGCTAAATTTTTATAACATTACTCCTAAACTTTGTAAGGTTTTAAAAATATATCTCAACTTTATCGCCGACGTATAAATTTATTAAATGTTTCAAAATATTCTTATCGTTAAATTTAGATGAATACGATTAAAATCATATGTGACTGTATTTGTCATATAAGAGAGAGATTTGAAAAATATGAAAAGAGCCCGATGGAAAAATCTGCCATAACAAAATAAATAAAGAAAAATTATACTATTTAGATCATCTTGAAATAATATTTGCACATTTAGGCTAATAACTTTTTTTTGCAATTTTAGTTTTCCATTTAAAATTTTCGAATTTCCAATTTTTCAAATCTCATTTGTACTATTTACTGCATTAATGGTCGTAATTTGAAATTCAAAATTGCAATAAATATTATCTTTTTTCAATTTATTGCAATCACAAAATTTCCTTTTTATTTTCATTCCTTAATGATTGGTAATTAATGTTGTGAATTTCAGTTAATTTTTCATTTTCTTTTCTCATTTATCAAACAAAACTTCATTTCCTTTTGCCGACATTTCTTCTCCATTTCCAAAACGTTTTCTCCATTTTTGGCCGGCCTAAGTTCCACTCGGTTTTCGTTTAGCCCATTCCGGTGACCGTACGGTATATTCCTGTCTGCGTAGCTTTTTTTAAAGTTTTTTACCCCTGTCAAACAGTATTTATAGTTCATCCCACTAATTTTTAAGCTTTTTGCCCCTGTATTTTACAGAAAATTCATAAGCATTCTATTGTTCTGTTTC
>JBBMEF010008341.1:0-23362 GCA_037832685.1 Sicyos baderoa | reverse complement strand
GTTCATTTACCTAGTAATTAATTTTATAGAAGTGTGCAAATTGTCTATGAATTGGAAGTCAAATAACAGGTAAAATAGTAACAAAATAATTAAATTATTGGAAAACCAAATGGATGAAAATGTAGCCAATAATTTTAGCTGGATATTGATTCGACAAATCAATCAGATCGAATCTATTTTTGGTTTGACTTAAAAAAAAAAAATTAATAATTTTATCTTTTGTTAGACATTGATCCGTTTCTTCCTTTTATGGAAGTGCTCTCAAAGATGAATAGAAATTTCCAATTTTTTTCGAGCTTTAAATGAAAGAGGGAAGGAAACTAGCCGCCATGCCACGTTTCAGCTTCTGATTAGCTGCAAAAGAAACTCAAAATTAATTATAAAATAATATAATAAAATATTAATATTTCAAAACAAAACTAGCCGTTGGAATCCTTCATATAATTGCTTTTTTTATTTAATCCAATGACACGTGTCCTCGTATCATTCGTCCCATGTGTCGCCACGTCACCAGATGTTTGACCATTGAATGACATGTCACCTGACACGTCACCTGACACGTCATTGACACGTCACCATATTGACTTTGGCTGCCCACGTCACCTGCCCCGTGACATGCCACATCATCGATGTTCTTCAATTTTGTTTTGCTCATAATTCCTTCGTCTGAACTCCGATTCTAACGATTCAAAGTGCGTTGGAATCGTCTTTTCGAGCTCTACACAATTAACACTTCAAAACACTAAAATTATTAGCAAATAAATTTTAAGTTTGTTATCATCAAAACATCAATTCATTAATTAATAAAAATTAATTAATAAAATATGGGTAAAAAGTCAACATTATTGTTTTGATTTGGAATTAAATAGTATTATTAAAGAAAACCACATCACGAACTGAACACACTGTGTACAATATTAATGTGTGCTATTAATTTGATTTGATTGGTTTATTATACTGTATTACTCTTTATTTTGATATTTAATATGAATTGTATAATTATTGATGTATTAATTATCATATACACAACATGGTTAAGTCTGCAAAAAACATTTATGAATGATGCAACGGTGAAAACTACGGTGGAGCGAAAAGAAGTTATGGTTAAAGGTGGAATTGAAGATGCAGCTTTAAGACTTTTATATTTGGTTCATTCTAATATTGTCAAACAATAATTCTCTTTGTTTTCTTGAATTAATGAATGAATTGTTAAGTTTTTTTGTTATTGATATACCATTTAATGTTAACAATTGGTTTCCCAAAATATTTCTTGATGTATTGTTGTAATACAATAGTATATATAAAACTTTGATACTTATATAGTTTATAAATGTAAATACATGATACAAAATCAATTTGACTTAAAAAATACGGTATTATTAAGTGCAAAATCATTGTACCAAATGAAAGTGTAATACATTATTTACTAAAAGTATATGATTGTTCAAAAAAATATAAATAATAATCAATGTTTGTTTGGTAACAAAAATCGAAATAAAAGTCACATGGAGTAAATGCGTATTATCGTATTTATGTAATGTAAATTGTAATATATAGTATTATTTATGCAATGTGATATTGTAGTTAAACCGTTTTATTATTATTTACGTTAAGAGTAATACATTATATAGTTAAACCGTTGAATCGTATTATTAGTTGTCATCAATCACGACGATGCTGGTGTGTACTTCAATGTATGAAATATATCATATTTTTTGAAATGTACCACATTTATGATATGTATATTGTAGTACAATATAAGTAAATATTATGGACATGATAATAGAGTATTATAATAAAACTATATTATTTTCATATTATAATTTTGTTAAAATTAGGATTTTGTGAGAGATTCGCCACCAATCAAAACGAGGTTGCTTCAAATCGAAAAAAAAAACGTAAAATACTGATTAAATACATTCCAAATTTGGGGTAATATCAAACAGATTTAGAAATTTTGACTAAATATTTAAGAATTTGGAATATTAAAAACAAAAAGTATTAATTAGAGGGAAACGAAATATGATATTTAAAAAGAAAAAAGAAAATCTAATAAAAAAAAAATTACAAATATTCTTAATTTTACCTGCAATTATTTTGTTAAAATGGTTTACCTAATACAATTTCCCTTAATTTTAAGTGATCGTATTTGTATTTATTTGTTACTCCATTTTTTTCATCATTGATATCAATTTGCTATTTCATTATTTTTAGGTACAAAATATTTAGGAGCAAATGTTTCAAATCGATAATCGAGATTACTTCGTCCTATAAGATGGTCCTTAAATTTTACTTATTTTTAGCATCGTCGTATAAGATGATCCTCAAATTCTACTTATTTGTAACATCAATTATTTATCAAATAATCTAATTTTGGCTGTATAAAGTGATAACATTTGTTTAAAACTATTTTTGTTTTTCAAAATATATTATCACATTCCAATGCACTTGCTTGGAATCTCTTCCGCTCAAATTCTAGAACGTCTCTATCAAGAATACCTACATTAAAAAGATTGAGAAACTTTCATATTAAGCTAATAGTATTATTTCAACGCATATCTTAGTAGTTTATGAGTGAAAGCATTTCATCTTAATACAAATATTTCAAAATTCCTAATTTTTTTCCTTTTGAGGAAAAAATTCATACTAAATTGTGAAAATACATATTAATTTAGGATAAAATACCATTTTGGTTTTTTATATTTTAGGGCTTGTTTTATTTTAATTCGTAATTTTTTAAACGGCCCATTTTTTGTCTTTGTACTTTCATAAAAGATTTAAAATTGATTATTAAGATAAATTTGAAGTTGATATTAATTACAAATAATTCAATACAAACAAGAAAATATGTGAATTTTTTAAATTTATAAAAAGGCATCTATTTAAGGAAAAAAAAACTTCAAAACTACATAAACTAAAATAATAATAATAATAATAATTCAAAGTTTATAACTAAAATGAAACAGAGTACAAACTACATCAATCAAAGGTAAATTTTGGATACTTCCTCGTAAGTATATCTAGTAAAATTAAGATGATAGAAGAGAAGCGACTCAAATTTGAAGGGGAAGAAAAATCCAAAAGGGGCGTGTGTTGGTCGAATTTGTGGAGATTTTAAATGGTGTGTTTTTCTAATTATTTTTAAAAATTACATTTAAACGTGTTTTTTTTTGTTGTAATAATTCAAAATAACTGTTTTATTTTTACTATTAAAAATAATTAATCATTTTTAATCACTTATTTCTAATCATTTATTAATAACTCCTCAATTATCATCACTCATTTATAATTGTTCATTTTTTATTTTAAAAAGAATTCATTTTTTCTACTTGTTTTTTATCATTATTGTTTCAACTATTCATTTTAAATATAAAAGAATTGTCTCAAACTTTTCTATAAAAAAAATTATAATTTTTAATTTTAACTCCTCATCCAAAAGCTCATCACAAATTTCAAGGAATAACACAACCATACATCAATCCAATACTCAATATAATTTTAAAATGGAAAAATCTAATATATATTTGCGTGACCTTATAATATTTGATGGTATGTATCGTTCTTCATACACAACAACTTAAATCATACTCCACATAGTTAATATATATATATAGATTAAGAAAAAAAGAAAAAGAAATATTCTAATCAAGATGTTCAGGAATACTTTCCAGAGCCGGACTCCATCTTCTATTTTCATCCTCAAGTTCTTCGGTTCCAGCATCTGAAATGCCTCTAATCATCAATTCACCAATCAATTTCTTCAACTCTTTCCGAGACATCACCACTTTAATCCTCACTACTCCTCCGATCCCGCCTCCGCCGCACACCGCTTCTCGCCATCGCCGATCCGCTCGCTCTACTTTCTTCGCTTCCGCGGCAGGCGCCAAATTAGACGAGAGCGCCATTACTCTGTTGCTCCGCAAACAGTTCCCCATGAGAGAGAGAGATATGATTCTGTTTCTTGGTTTTCAAGAAATGGAAAGAAAATGGTTAGAGAGTGAAAAAATGGAGGCAGTGATCATTTTATAGTGGAAAATGGAGCGTTTCTTGCGCCGCGCGTTAAGTGAGATAACAATGCACAAAAGAAACGCAATGTCCCTTTCCTTGTATTGTGCGCTCTCTAACGGCCCCGCCTTTTCTGGTTCTTTCTTTTCTACTCGAACAATTTGGAGGTTTTTATTTAATTCAAGTAATAAAGTGTCGGTTAATCAACTCTTGAAATAGCTAGCCCATATGTTCAAGCATAATTTAAAAGATTAGTGGATAAGTGACTTATTGAGACAATTTATATTATTATTGAATGGGTTAAGTGACACTGTATTTCATTGTTTAGTTGTAAACTAGTTAATTCAATACCAGCATCATGGATTTGATCTTGAAAATAGATATTTATAATATTTTCCTCGAACTTGTAACTCAATGAAATAAAAATTGACTGGTTGATCTATTTTTCATCCTTAGGGTATCGTTATTTTTAATTTATCGAGAGTGTAGTTGTTAAGGTCCCGTTTGATAACCATTTGGTTTCTTGTTTTTGGTTTTTAAAATTTAAGACTATTTACTCTCAAATTTTCTACAATTTATTTCATCATTTCTACTATGTATACATCGTTCCTTACAAAGTAAGAGATCGACCGATCAACTTTTAAAAACAAAAAAAAATAGTTTCCCAAAGTTTGTTTTTATTTTTAAAAATTGGTTAGTATTCTCTTACTTTAAATAAAGATGAATAAATTGTAGGAAAGATGGAAGACATTGTAGAAAATTTGAGAGAAAATATGCTTAAATTTGAAAAACCAAAAATAAAAAACCAAATGGTTATCGAAGGGATCTAAATTAATCATTTTTAAAATATCTTGTTTTTATTATAATACTATTTTTTTTTAAGTTGCAAAAATTATCATGTTCTAGAATTTGTTACAATTAATTTTGAGATGTTCAAACTTTTGGTCAATTATACGTATTTTATGAGTTATTAATATTATTATTATTACTACGTATTTTATGAGTTGACGTTTAATAATAATCAAAATTTGTTTTTGCTTGTTACAATCAAAATTTTGATTTTTTATTATTCTTTTGTTTTTGTTTTTGTTGTTTTTTATATCTAACTGCAAATTTCAAGCCTTCCCATCGTCCAATCGCTGGTTAAATTTTGAAGAGACAAGCAAACAATCATTTGCATGGGTTTTATTTTTTTTTTCAAAAAAAAAAAAAATGCTGAAAATTTTCAAGCTCATAATTTGATTCATAACTTTATTTTTTTTGGGTTCTTTCTCTCTCTTCATGAGTCTACACTAATAAGAGTTCACCTTAATGGTAAAGCTCCTAAATATTTTGATTTACTTCAAAATTTTACATTAAAAACTTAGGTATATGTTTTAAAAACACCCTTACCATTTAAACCCTTATAAAAAGTGCCCTCCACGAAATGCTGTAAGCAATTAATTTATTTGATGAAATTCATTAATGTTTTTACTAGTCATTCATTTGTTCTTATTTATTTGTAGATGTGTTTTTTTAATTAATGGAATTAAAAAATTAAAAAAACTCGACCTAATAGTCTGACAATTATTTTAAGAGAATTTCATAGAATACAAAAGTTGAGTTAACCTAAGAACTAATTTCATAAAATTTTGTTCAACACAAAAAAATGTTTATACTAACAACTAACAAGCAATAATTCAAGGACATTCATATTCCTCATGATTAAGTAGATTATAAATTCGAATTTTTTTATCTTTAATTGTTATAAATCAAAATCAAAACAATAAATGATATTTATAAACATCAGATAAGTTTGTTAGCTAAGCTAGTTTGGAAACTCACATATAAAAGAGAAAACACAATTCATTTATTAAAAAAAAAAAGTTTTAGTTAATCCAATTTTTTGTAGTACTTTTTCATTATTGTTTCTTTAATCAAACCCCCAACTTTTGAACAAGTAAATTACTAACGAAATATATTGCAAAAATAAATTTATTGATATTTTAAAAAGATGCTTACAGAAAATCTGTAAATAGCTTTTATTTTATTAGAACAAATCTGTAAAGAACTCACGCGTGTTAAAAGTATTTATAAATTGTAACAAAATCATAATAGGTTAGCTTTATGGTGTCTCAAGAAAAAAAAAGAAGAGCTTTATGGATCTCAAAGATCATAAGTTTAATGTCAACAACCTGATGATTTTTTTTAAAAAAAATTTGTTACTGTTAAGTGTTGTAAGAATAAACTGAAACAAACAAATTGTCTACAAAAAAAAAAAAAAAAACAAATGTAACAGAAATTCTCATTTGATTATATCAAAATTATAAAATTAAATTAAATAAAGTGTGGCTGCTGGGATTCGAGCCCAGGTCTCCACGGCCACAACGTGGAATTCTTACCACTAAACTACAGCCACTTTGTTGTTATAACTTAAGATTAATTATTAAAATATACAGTTTGATTAATTCCAAAAGAACAAAAGATACATAATGTATTTAGAAATTTGTATAGGCTAAAAACAAAATTTAGGAACGAACAAAAACATAAACATATAGAGGTTAAATTAAATTAAAAAGTTCAAATCTTTGATTATGAACCTATATAAGTTAAAACATTATTTTGTAAATATCTCTAAAATACATATAAAAAATGATGATAAATTACCATTTGAGTAATGAAAAGCTTGTTTGGTAATGTTGATGTCTTATCGTTCTTATTTTCATTTTTGCTTTTTAAGAAATAGACGTTTCTCTTTTTTTTTTTTAGAGGTTTTTGCAGGAATAGATCAAATTGATAAAATATTTACAACACTAGGCAAATTTGAAAAAAATTAGCAACCATAGTCAAATATACGGTATAAATAATACTTTTATACTGAATAACTTATACATAATATAATATGATGAGTATTATTTATATTGTATATTTGACTATAGATGTTAATATTTTAAAATTTGATTTATAATTATTTTGTAAAATTAGACTATCTAATACAATTTCCCTTTTTTTTATTCAGAAAAACTAAATTTAAAGATAAAAATTGGACGAGGGACCACACATTTATGAAAAGCTTGTTTGCATGCCAATTTTACTATTAGTTTTGAATCGATAATGATTTGGGTTATTAGGTGAATTACATATTATTAGCTTATTTAGCAAGTTTAATGTAATTAGGTTAATATTAGGAGTTAGTTAGTTAACTTGTGTAATTAAGTACTCATTATATGTAAAGCACTATTTGAGTTTTCTCCGTCATTTATAAGAGAATTATGTACCCTAGCCACCTTTGGAGCCATTTGTACTAATTAATGACAATGACATTACAAATGTGTTTGATCTACACAGTGGAGTAAAGATGTTCTCAAATCACTTAAATTTGATGTACTTTATCTTTTTGATTTGATCATTCTATTTTGTTTATGTTTAGATTCATCTCTATTACTTAATTGTTCTTGGATTGAGATTGGTATATAGATCTGAATTTTGTGTTCAATAATTTGTACTGTATTTTTTAAATTGGACGAGGACCACAAACCATATATAGTTATACTGCTCTTAAACAATATGCTAGTCAAATACTATATATTTTGTTCATAATTTTTTTTATGTACTTTAATGCACGACATTGTCTCTTCCTCTCAATATATATTATATGTTATAAAGAATCGATACAACAATTATATTATTTTGATAATCACACTAATTTCAAATGAGTGTTTTGTATAGTTGAGTTTGACATCATTTTATACAGAGTGACTAGTGAAAATAACATTATCAACTAAAAATAACATAATTCCAATTATATAATATACCAAAGATACAAACCTTCACCTATATGTTAAAAAAAAAAATCAACTAAAATTGTCCTATAAAAAAGAGAGCTGAAATGGCACAATTGCTTGCGGCACACGTACGAAATACCCAATCCAGTTTCCCCTGACGCGAGTTTTATTTTGCCTCTCATCGATAACCACGTAATGTCTATGCGCGGCCATTTCCCGCCAAAACTAAGAAATTTAGCGTGCATTTCATTTTCATTGAGTTTAACATTTCAAATTAATTTCACATCACACTATATAAAGGCGTTCTCTCCTTTTACTCCCTTCGTTTTTCACTCTCTCTTCATTTCTCCAAGCCTTAGCCGAATTCTGGAAAACCACCATGAGAGCTATGAGAAACGCCGTCGTCAGTTCCAAGAAACCTAATGCAGAGTAATCGTCTCCTCTCTGGTTTTTGATTTCGTGTTTTTCATGTTCTTGATTTGTTCTTCGATTTTCGACCGATATATGCAAGTTTCTGATCTTCTACTGTACGATTAGTTTATTTGCTTCTGTAATTTCTCTTCGAATGAGATGATATACGGCCGCTTTGTTTCTGTAGATCTGTGTTCTTAGATATGTTTTCTACGTTTTGTACGTCGATTTTCCTTTCTACTTCGTTTTTTGCTATTATTTTGTAATGTATCGCCTCTTTGTTTATTTTCGATTGAGTTGAAGATTTATTCAAATATTCTTTATTTGTTCTTCGATTTTCGATGCAGGTTTCTAATCTTATACTGTACGATTAGTTTTTTTACTTCTGTCTCTGTACATTTGTGTTCTTAGATATGATTTCTAGGTATTGTACGTAAAATTTTCCTTTCTGCTTTGTTTTTTTTTTTCTATTATTTTGTAATGTTTCGCCACTTTGTTGATTTGCGATTGAGTTGAACTTCAAAGCATGATTTGTCTTCTTTATGACAAGTTTTCTCCACTTCTTTGAGCTTCAATTGTTCCACTGACATTATTTCTGTATTCTGCTGTATCGCTGTTTTGAATGCGATCCTGAAGTTTTTATGCAATTCGAAATCTCCTTTTCCTGATGTGTGATTTTATCAATGATTCGATTTCTGAAAAGGATGCTGAAGCAGCGAAAAGCTGAGATGAAATCCACAAAAAGCAAGAAAGCCGCGATAAAAGATCAAAATGCTCCGAAACGTCCAGCCACAACGTTCTTCATATTCATGTAACTATAATTTACAACTTTATAATTTCATTCTAGTGCTATATAGAGTCGGCTTCGTTTTGTATTTATCCGTTCTGATTTCGATTTCTTGTTTTGGCAAATGTTAGGGAGGAATTCAGAAAGACATTCAAGGAGAAGTTTCCTGATGTAAAATCTGGTCCAGCTGTAAGATTTAACACTCTTGTTTGTAACCAAAATCAGTGGAAAGCTCATTGAAACTCACACACATTCTCCACAATCTTTCCCCTGCACTTAGCCAGATTTGTTACTTTTTGGTTGTGTGTGTTTTGTTGTATTGCAGGTTGGTAAAGCTGGTGGTGAGAAATGGAAATCGTTGTCTGATGCTGTAAGATTGTGCTCTCTCATTTTCATACAAAACAATTATTAGTGAATAATCTTAGGAATAAATGATTAAGGAATATGATTGGAGGCTAATTGATCAGAATCATCAATGATACAAGTCTCTGGTACTTGTTTTTCTTCCGCAGGAGAAAGCTCCTTACACTGAAAAAGCTTTGAAAAGGAAGGCAGAGTACGAGATTGCTCTTGAAGCATACAAGAAGAAACTCGTAATATTCTTTCCTAATTCTCTCTCTCTCTCGTAATATATATAGTTGACGGTTAACAGACCGTCAAGTAAAAATACATTACTTGCACCAATATAGTTGATATTTCTAAAACCGTCAATTAACGTTCTATTAGACATTCACCGGGTGTAAGTAATGTCTATTTTGTAGTAGTGATTACATGTTTTTCCCTATTCGTTTCTCTAAGATCTCATGGTTTTCAGAATTGCTCTGCGAGCGCTGAAGCTGAAGCTGAAATGTCTGTAGAATCACAGAAATCAACCTCTGAGCTGATCCATGATGACGCCGAGCAAGAAGCTTGCTCTAGCACTTAGGTGAATCTTTTCTTATCCAAAAATGTCATACACTAAGCACAGTCATGCTAATAGCACACCCTGAGCCATGTCATTTTTCATTCGTGCTTGTAGAATTTGATCTTAGTCTTATACCGTTACATGCAGCTGATACTTAGTTTCTTCTCGATCGCCCGCCATGATTTGCAGGACTTCAGTGTCTGTTGGAGGTAACAGAATTTCATATATTTTTAAATAAAAGTTTTATGGTTGAGAACAAGAATCTAGCTTATAAGAACTTGCATATAGCTCTTCAACATTATTGTTAGGACAAAATTAGGATTTTCCTTGGATACATATGTATATATTCTACGTACCTTCTCTTGAGATTACTCTCTGGTAAACTAGAGTAATTGCCTAATTGGATGTTTTGAATTCCCATTAAAATTTCGTTTGGACATTCTGGAAGATTGGAATAGATTGACTTTGAAATGAAATTTAGAAAATAGAGGCATTTGAAACTAGATAAAAAAATCTTGTCATTCACCTGAAGTAGAAAAATGAGAATGTATATAACAAAATTCGTTGTGATATTTGCAAAAGATTTACACAATTTTATTTTCACAGGTGACAAATTTTTAAACCTTATAATCACTAATATGTGCTATTTTGTATCATTTATATACCGTTTATGTGAAAAAAATATCTCGCCAATATTTTTACTGTACCATATCTCATTAATGTATAGTATATAATTGATAAAGTAGAGATCATAAAGTATAAAAGTATATCACTCGTATTTCTTTTTATTTTTTTTTAAATATTTTAAGAAATATAACTCATATATCAATTTAAAATCTATCATTGGTTTTCTATTTTTATATCATACTGATATTCTGTGTAGCATATTACTGATATTTTATTTTTGTATAATTAATAAAAATACATTTGATATAAAGAATCACTTAGAGAATGTCTTGATAGGGTGAAGAGGAGAGAGGGAAATAAGAGAGTAGTTTGGAAAGGAGGTTTGGAGGAGAACGTGGTTTTAACGCGATCTTGTTTTGGAAAAGATTGTTTGAAGGAGGGATTATAGTAAAACTTTGTTTGAAAAAAAAATGTTGGGAGGAGTTTGTAGAAAATTTTTGTTTGAAAAATGTTATTTAAACGACATTCTAGAAATTTGTTTTAAAACTGTTATTTGATGGAGAGTTCTACTAAAACTTTGTTTATAAAAAGTTGTTTGGAAGAAGAATTGAAGTGAGGAATTGAGGTGAGGTTGGAGGGGAAGTTTTTTTACACTAAATAAGGATTTACTTTACTCTACATCTCTTCTCCTTATCCATGCCTCTCTTATATACATTGTTCCATTTTGAGATAATATTTTTTTAGAAGACAAATTTGTTTTTGTCTAGAAAAAACCCCTCAAATTCTCGTTAATTAAAGGGCTAGGTTTACCGACAACAAAGAACTTGAAATCACACAATACTTGTTTGTTTTTTTTAAACTAGTACTTAGCTATAATTATGATTGAGTGATCTAGTAATGACGACGATCTTGAAAATTTAAGAGATGATAAGTTCAATTCATAGTAACCACGTATTTAGGTCCCGTTTAATAACCATTTTATTTTTTGTTTTTATTTTTTTAAATTAAAACCTACAATAACTATTTTATTATACCACTTTTTCTTACTTGGATATCTATTTCTCACATATATTTGTAAAAAATAAATCAAAATTTAGATACAAAAAAAAAAAGTAGTTTCAAAAATTTATTTTTATTTTTAAAAGTTGATTAGTATTCACTACTTTTTAAGGAAAGATGAATATATTGTATGAATATATGGTAGGAAAGGTGGAACAATTTGTAGGAAATTACAGTGAGAATAGACTTAAATTTTAAAAATACGTAATAAATAAAAAATCAAATGAGTATGAAACAGAGCCTTAAAAATTAGTTTTCTATGAATATTATAAGATCAAATGATATATCATATAATAAATTTGGTGTGTGCAATTCATAGAAGAGCGTCGTGTGTATAAGAAAAACAATACTTTCGTTTTTCTTTTGACATTTGCAATACTTCTCCTAGGCTCATATATGTTTTACTTATTTTATTAATTGCAATTATTTTAGAACATTAATAATAGCAGTTGTGGATTTGGAGAATGTTTTCTCCCTTCTCAATGATGAAATAGTATGCATTTAATTGAGACATTAATTTATTCTACAAAAATAAAGATTAATTTTACAAAAATATTTGAGATAATAAATGAAGGATTAACAATATTACATTGTTGTTGAAAAAGAAAATTACATTGTTGTTAAAAAAAGAAAATTAATATTAGGTATAGTGACATAGAGAGTAAATATTTGAATTTTCTTTTCTAAATGTAGTTGAATTATTAAAATAAAAAATCTTTTTCATTATTTTGAAATAGAAGTGCTTATTATTATTATTCAAATTTTGAATGCCCTTTAATTTTAATTTAAATTAAGATTTTGATAGACTAGATTAATTATAAATTATAAAAAATATAAATATCAATGGTTATTTTGATCTCGACATAAATTTATTTTTTCAAAGAAAATAAGTAAAAAGCATTATATTAAAAAAAAAAATACTATGACTAAAATTGATAATTATTAAAATATTAGGGGTAAAATTATTTGATTCTAAAATAAAGATACCACATGAAAACTATACAAAATAATTCAACAAGTTAAAATAAGAGCAAATTGTAGATGAAATGATAAGTGATTGAAGTGTGTACATAAGTAGGATCATGTTACATGTCATTTTGTTTGGTGGATTGGAAATATTCATATCATCTAGCACTGTTTCTCCCCTATCCCAAATGATATGCATTCCAACTGACCTATAATTTGCACATAATGTCTTAAAGAGAAATTAAATGTGGTCCTTTGCTAATGTGTAGTTAATATTTTTTTCAATGATTGAGTATGTATTATTAATGGTTCAACCATGACAAAAACATAAAGTCATTAATAATTTAATTATGATTATGATATAATGTCATAAATGCTACGGCCATCTTGATACTTAATAATAATAATAATATAGTGTGTTAAAGTTTTAGTGATATCGTATAATGTGACTCTTATTTTTAGTTATTATAGGTGGTTTTTGTAAGTATACTAATTAGTTAGTTTTTTTCTTCTAAAATATACTTCTAACATGGTATATGTATTTTCTTTTTTCTTTCTTTTCAGTAAATAATATAAAAATTCATGACAAAATTTGAAGAAAAAAAATGTAGCTCCAATTGTAACAAACTTCTCAAAAAATAGTAGAGTATGCATAAACACAAGTGTAAAATAAATGTTTGTAATTTCACGTGTATTACATAATTTTAAGTTCAACCTAAAATTAATGTTCAATATTCTCTTATCTTTAACGATGGAATATCGAATAAGTTGGTGGTGTGTGTTGGTTATCTAGTTTGATAGTAATTTATTTCAACTTGATAGTTACAAATTTATCTTAAAAATAGTTATTTAGTTATTATATATTTGAGAGTAATAGTACATTATTAGTAGGAATCTCTCAGACATGATAATTAATATTTTTTTAGTTCAATGATTGAATAGCTCGAAATATTTCATTAGACCTTTAAATATTATACCTTACAAAATAATAGAGATGCACAAAAAAAATTTATGGATATAAAAAAATAAAAATTCTAAGTAAATACTTTGAAATATTGGAACCAAATAAAAATTGACCTCATAAAAATATAATTTTTTTTAGTGACGTAGTCATCAAAATTTAAAAACAAGTGTAACACTTGATTCTTTGAAAGGAAAAGTGTAACCTTTAAATTTAGAATCAAATGAAATCTACACTAAAACCTTCAGATCAAAAAGAGATTTTGCCCGTTCGTGACGGCCATATTAATGAGTATTATTTTTCTTTTCTTTTTTTCATTTTTTTTAAAGATTATTTCTGTAGGACTTTGTCGTCATCGTGTGCTTGGCTGTGTGGTTGAGAACAAAAAGTCGTGTGAATTTAAATAATTGAAAATGGGTCCACATCATGTCACGCATTTCCTAAGATATTTCAGACCAATTGGTATTTATCTATAAATTTGATAAAATCTCATAAACAATTTATAATTTAGAAAATGTTGTAATTTACAATTTTATAGAATTTGATAAATAATCTATATTATTGGTAAAAAAAATACATGATCTTTTCAGTTAATTAAATAAATTAATAAAACTCATATTTGTAAAATTTATTCATATTTATTTAAAATAAAAAGTCTTTCACGTTCTAATCCTCACTTTATACTAAGTCAAAAAAAAAAAAAAAAAAATCCTCACTTTATACTTGTTCAAACAAAATTTTCTTATAATCCCTTCTTAAAATAACCATTTTTTTACACAACTTTATCTAATCAACACGAATATAACTTCATCAAATGGGTTAGTGGCACAGTAATTTCATTATTTGGTTATAAATTAGTTCAACACCAACATCATCCTAAATATTATATATTTGAATCTAGCAAACTTCAACGTTATTGAATTAAAAAAAAAAAAAAAAAAAACTCTATATAAACATGGTTCCTTACAACTATTATATTCAAACACAAATTTTCTACAACCTATTTCAAACATGATTTTTGTACCACTTATGGAAAGACTACCTTTAAACCACTCCATTTTGTCATCAACATACTGGGTAGTTGGTCCAATTTATTGATTATCAATTTTTCCAATTCAAAATTGTTTATTATATTTATTTTATAAAATAAAATACACATTTTTATTACAACACTGTTAGACTGGCAACTGAAACAAAGTGTGGAAAGTTGGGCTGTGAGAGCTGGTCAATTCTGTAGTTTTCTGCCATTTTTGAGCTCTGTTTTGAGCTCAAAATCATTTCTTCTAACCTTCAATCTGAAATTTCTGAAGCTGGGCCCAGGTAATTTGGATATACTATCTCAACTTTTCTATTCAATTTGTTTATTATATAATCAACCAATCTCTGCTCGTTGTTTCCTTCAACTTGGTTGCATATTTTAGTGCCATGTATTTTTGTAGATTATTGGGGTTTTTGTTGGTGTCATGCTTGGTGCTACTGAATATTAATTACTTGATGGATTTTGATATGAGATAAATCCAAATGGGTTTTGATTTTTCTCAGAAGATGGTTTTGGGAACTTCATTTTCAGTTGGTTTCTCTTTGAACAGTGTTGTGAAGTTGATGTTTAATCTGTTTTTAGGAATTGGGGGTTTTGAGAAACTTTGGATTTATAACGAATGGATTGGTGGCGCGTTGGTTATCTTGATTGGTGGTAATCAATTTCAACTCCACAATCCCGAGTTTGATCCTGGAAATCGGTATTTGACTAACATATTATTTGAGAGCCTCTGCGTAGGGTTTGTTGGTTTCCCTCCCCTCACTTTGTACTAAAAAAAAGAGAACTTTGGATTTATGATAAAATGGACGAGAAATTGTGTGTAAGATATTAACCATTTTTTCCCCTTTGAAGGTTTTGAAATAGGGATGCTGAGGATGGTTTGCAGAAGGATTTAATATCTTCAACCGAGCAATGGAGGTGTTTTGGATTTGGAGGAGTGGCCATTGGGTCAAAACAAGAGTGCTGTTATTTGCATTGTTCTTAGGGGTTTGGATGCCTTTGGAAGCGATTGGTGTCACTCGAAACGCAAGCGGTCGTTCTTCGAATCCGAGCGTGCTGAACATTGGTGTCCTGTTCACGCATAATTCGGTTATTGGAAAGTCTGCACATCCTGCAATTTTAGCCGCTGTGGACGATGTCAATGTCGATAACAGCATTCTTCCTGGAACAAAGCTGAACTTGATCTTACACGACACAAACTGCAGTGGATTTCTTGGAACTGTGGAAGGTACTGCTCAAACTTAGAACAGAAGTCTCTCTATATATATACATATATATCTTCTCTACCACATTTGAGATTGGTTAAGTGAATTGGGACTGTTGGATTCAATTGGCTGTAGCATGGGATTCATGATTGCAGCTTAAAATTTATTTTGGAACTTGGGGTTTTGTTCAATTGGCTGTAGCTTGGTTTTTTTTATAAAATAGAACTTGCCTAATCTAATAGTTTAAGCGCTAGAATATTAAACAATTCTTATGCATAGACAATGCTTCCTACTTGAATCTTTCTTTGATCTTTTTGTTAAGAGAGAGTAACACCAAAGGATATTAACTGCTTTCTTGAACTTGTATACAGCCTTGCAGCTGATGGAAAATGAAGTAGTTGCGGCGATAGGGCCGCAGTCCTCGGGCATTGCTCACGTCATTTCCCATGTCACCAACGAACTCCATATACCGCTTCTATCATTTGGCGCTACGGATCCTACGTTGTCAGCATTACAATACCCGTATTTCATTAGGACCACGCAAAGTGATTACTTCCAGATGAATGCAATTGCTGATCTGATAGATTATTTTGGATGGAGAGAGGTCATTGCCATCTTTGTAGATGATGATAATGGCAGAAGCGGGATATCGGCATTGAGCGATGCGTTGTCGAAGAAGCGAGCCAGGATCTCTTATAAGGCTGCCTTCTCTCCTGGATCTCCTACTAGCGTGATAAGCGACTTGTTGGTTTCGGTAAACCTCATGGAATCTCGGGTTTATATTGTACATGTGAATCCTGACACTGGTTTATCTGTATTTTCCATTGCTAAGGAACTTCAGATGATGTCCAGTGGCTATGTTTGGATTGCAACAGATTGGCTTCCTTCTTTTCTTGATTCTTCTGAAACAAATAATCCTGATGTAATGAATCAGTTACAAGGGGTTGTTGCTCTTCGCCACCACACCCCGGACAGCGATCTGAAGAAAAACTTCGCCTCGAAATGGAAGACTCGAAAATACAACAAGAGTATAAACTTCAACTCTTATGCTCTTTTTGCATATGATTCTGTTTGGTTAGCAGCCCATGCTCTTCACACATTCTTTAACGAAGGTGGCAATATATCCTTTTCTAGTGACTCAAAGTTACACGAAAACAATCAAAGCCAGCTGCACTTAACATCACTTCGAGTTTTAAATGGCGGCGAACAACTTCTACAGACAATCAAGAGAACGAACTTCACAGGTGTAAGTGGGCAGATTCAATTCGGCGACGACAGAAATCTGATTCATCCAGCCTACGATATCCTGAACATCGGTGGAACTGGTTTGCGTAGAATTGGCTACTGGTCGAATTATTCTGGTCTTTCGACTATTGCACCGGAGAACCTGTATACAAAGCCTCTTAATGCTTCCCCAAATAACCATCTATACAGTGTAATATGGCCGGGTGAAGTAACCACCGTTCCTCGCGGATGGGTGTTCCCGCACAACGGAAAACCGTTGCAAATTGCAGTTCCTAACCGTGTGAGTTACAAAGCGTTTGTGTCCAAAGACAAGGACCCTCCTGGAGTTCAAGGATATTGTATAGATGTCTTTGAAGCTGCCATAAACTTGTTGCCTTATCCAGTTCCTCACACATACATATTATATGGAGATGGAAAGGACACTCCTGAGTACAACAATCTTGTATATGATGTTTCACAGAATGTGAGTACTTTGCCTTTGCTTCTAGCTCTCTCTTCATCTTTTTCTGTGAATAATGCTTATCTTCATGATATTCTTTCATCTTCAGAAATACGATGCAGCTGTTGGCGATATTACGATTGTAACGAATAGGACGAAGATTGTGGACTTCACACAACCATTTATGGAGTCGGGACTCGTCGTAGTTACTGTCGTCAAAGAGGAGAAGTCTAGTCCATGGGCTTTTCTCAGGCCGTTTACTGTTCAAATGTGGGGTGTCACTGCAATATTCTTTATTTTTGTCGGAGCAGTTGTTTGGATTCTCGAACACCGGACTAATGAAGAGTTCCGTGGTTCGCCGAGGCAACAACTGATAACAGTATTTTGGTTAGTATGCTTAAACTCATTACAGGCTTTACTTTAGGCATAACCTTCTAGTCCATGATTCAGAAACATTACCCCAAGGATAATCTAGCTAACTCCATAAAAAAGGGGGTGTTTGTTTGTCAAATTTAAGGAGGATTTAAAATGAGTATTTACTAACTACTCCTCAAAAAACTATATTCATACGAGTTTTTGTAACTACTGAAACAACTCCTCATTTCTAACCTTTCATTTCTAATCATTCATTTCTAATTATTTATTTCTAACTCCACAAAATAACTCATTTTTAACCCCTCGTTTCTAATCATTTTTTTAACTACTCGTTTTAAATCCACTTCCAAACAAGTTATTATCTTTAACTCTTCTACAAAAAAAAAAAACACACACACACCCAAACGAGTTTTTTTGCTACAACTCTCATTTTTTAACTTCTCAAAATAACTCTTCTAACTAACTCTTCTAACTAACTCTTCATCCAAACACCTCAAAACTGTTTTTTTATCATAAATGACAAGATAAGATTTTCTTAGTTAATCTGCAAATGACAAGGCCAAAGAAATTGATAAGCTCCTAGCTTTCCATTTAGCTTTAAGCCTTTTGCATGTCTAAATTTTGCTTTGTTTCTTGCAGGTTTAGTTTCTCCACAATGTTCTTTTCTCACAGTAAGTTTCATCTGCCCAAGTGATCAAGTTTTCTTTGTTGATCCTATTATTATTTACTCTTGTAACTCCTGAATCTTTTTTGTTGACTTCTCTTGGTACAGAGGAAAATACTGTAAGCACGCTCGGACGACTGGTGCTGATCATATGGCTGTTTGTCGTGTTAATTATCAACTCGAGCTACACTGCTAGTTTGACGTCGATCTTAACGGTGCAGCAGTTAACGTCGAAGGTTGAAGGGATTGATAGCTTAACCTCTAGCACAGATGCCGTTGGAGTTCAGGAAGGGTCATTTGCAATGAATTATCTGATTGATGAGCTGAACATTGCAGAATCTAGGATCATTAAGTTGAAAAATCAAGAGGAATATGCTGATGCTCTTCGGCGCGGACCAGCTGATGGCGGGGTAGCTGCCATTGTAGACGAGCTTCCTTACGTTGAGCTTTTCTTGTCCGGCACCAATTGCGTATTCAGGACGGTCGGACAGGAGTTCACGAAAAGTGGATGGGGATTCGTAAGTACTATATATATACCGACTTTTTTCTTCATGATTGTTGATTAAATGAATCAGTTGGCTCCTAGCCTTGTTTCATTCTGATAGAACCCGGATTGTATTACAAAAATAAAAAAGAAATCGAATACAAGATAAACCAAGTATTGAAAAATTTGGACCTTCCCATCTTGAGAACCACTTTCAAGTCTTAAATCATTTACCAAAATATTGCCTACCTTTCTCGGTGACCCTCTATTTATAACTGAAATCCCTAACAAACTCTCTAACTACTTATTATTATGCTCTTCTTCTGGACCCTATCACATACCAATGGTATTATTATTATTATTATTTTGATATCCGTAACTGTCCGGGCCAGCTTTCAGGCACCTCGACTAATGTCATGGGAAATACCGTCTGACCCTACAACATTTGGATGCTAAGGAAACTCGTAGGAAATTAATTCTTAGGTAGGTGACCACTATGGAATGAACTTATCACCTGATGCACATTCCAATGATACTATTAGTCATGTTTAAGATGTCTACTTTGCTTCTCTTGTTATTCATTTAGGAAATTAAGAGAAACCAACAACTAACTCTGTTATTGTTCTTACATAAACTATTAAATTCTATCTCAGGCATTCCAAAGGGACTCTCCTCTTGCAGTTGATATTTCAACAGCCATTCTTCAACTCTCAGAGAATGGAGATCTTCAAAAGATCCACGACAAATGGCTCTCGCGAACCGAGTGTTCGACGAGCCTCGACCAAATCAGCCTAAACCAATTATCATTGAGTAGCTTTTGGGGACTGTTCCTAATTTGTGGCATTGCCTGCTTTGGTGCTCTTTTGATATTCTTCTTTAGATTACTATTACAATACAGAAGATCTACCCCAGAAACTCTGCCCGAAGTCGAGGAGATCGAAACTGTTAGGACGAGACGCCTTAGTCGTACAACCAGCTTCATACAGTTTGTAGATCAAAGAGAAGTCAAAAAGCCTAAAAGAAAATTCATTGATATCAAACAAGCCAGCCAAAGCTCAGAGGCTCACCTTGATTCACCACCTCTTTAGGCGCTTGCTCGTTCATTTAATAGTTCGACGGTGCAAGTGTGCCCGGTCATGGGTTCGAATTTCTCCACCTCTAGTTCTTGTACTGGAACTAAAAATAGAGAGCAATATAAATTATCGTTAATTTTTTTTTTAATTTTAGAAAACTAAATTTATTAACAAAATTATAGCTTAAGCGCATGAAATATTGACTAATTGATTGTCGTTATTCAATTCCTCTTAGTATCATTAAATGGATGAGTGACGCAATGATTTCATTGTTCGGTTGTAAACCAGTTCAACACCAGCGTTACAAGTCCGATCCTGAGAATTGCATCCGGGGTCGACATTCTCTTAACATTTTCTTAATTTTATTAATCCCGTAAGTTTCCCTATTTTTATTGGCTCTTATGACCCTATTTCAGCCTCTGGTAATCTGCCTAATTGAAGCCAAAATTGTTTGTGAGCTTTTTTTTTTTCCTTAGTTTTTGTTGGAAAAAATGTGTTGTAATTTTGTTTGGCCTTTTTTAGTTTCTCTCATTTGCTTGTTTTTGTATTGAAGTTCTTCTTTGTTGATGTATTTTGTTAGGTTTTGTGTTTATTTTTAATTAAAAAAAAGTGTAAATTAGTCTGCTTCATATATTTGTTTCAATTTTGAGATTGGAAATATGGATGTCCTTTTTAATCGGATAACAATGGTGGTTTTTTTCCTTTTTTAATTTAAAAATATTTAAAGGCCGAAGATTTGAATCTATAAATCGAGTTATACATCATGCTAGCTAAACTAAGTTCTTGTTGGCATGGCGAAAGACTTAGGGCTTGTTTGGCTAGGGCGGGAAGGGAAAGGAAAGGAAAGGAAGGGAAAGAAGGGAAGTGAGAGTAAATTAGTGTTTGGTGTGAAGGGATGGTGTAAAAAGTGATAGTAAGTTGATGTTTGGTGAGAAGAGATGATGTAAAAAGTGGTAGTAAGTTGGTGTTTGGTGAAATGGGAAATGAAGATAAATAAATGATGTGATAGTAAATTGATGTTTGGTAAGATGAAAAGTTAAGTGAAGTGATGTTTTTTTTTTATATAAAAAAACAGATATTTAATACTTTTTAATATAATATTCATAAAATATTATTTTAATTTACTATTTAAATGATTTAAAATTTAATATGCTTCATTATTTATTTTTATTTTTTGAGAAAATATGCTTCATTATCAAAGTGACTAAATTAATGAAATAAAAAATTCAAATATTTAAATTTGATAAATGTTATAAAGATGAAAATAAAAAATAGGAGTTAAAAATGAAGATTTATTTTTTATAATAAAAATGAAGAATTTTTTTGAATTGTTACAAAAATTTGTTGAATGTAATTTTTCAAGAAATAATTAATAAAAAAGTATTTATTTTATATTTTTCATAAATTAGACAAATAAACATCCATAAATAATTAATGAAAATGCATTACTTCAAAGAAAAAAAAAAAAGAAGCAAAGAAAAGAAAAAGAAAAAAAAAAAGAAAAGAAGAAGCAAAGAAAAGGAAAAGAAACTGGGCGCGAAACGAAAAAAAAAAAAAAAAAAAAGGTGGAGCCCACACGCTGGGAAAGGGCCGGGCCACGCGCCAGGTTAATGGTCCTCAGCCGGTTAATTTCGACCCAGTGGCCCAAACGCTAGGAAGGGACACTTCCCTTCCCTTCCCAGGCTGAAATTGGGCCACCAAATAAGCCCTTATAATATAAATATAAGTAGCGCGTAGAATAAGATAGACTCAAAATTATAAATAAAATGAAGTTAGATGTTAAAAAACGAATTAAACGATGTTTATATCACTGTAAACAATTTTCATACCATAGAAACAATTAAATTATTATTATCTTTTTAAATTAAAAATTAATGTTAATGGTTCTCAATATTTATTTATTTATCAAGAAATGAGATGGTAGCAAAATGAATATAAAGTCTATTTGAAATTAAAATTTTATTTGTAACATAGTAACAATAATTACAATAGTTTTTTCTCAAAAAAAACAAAAAACAATAATTACAATAGCAATAATTATTTATACGAAAATCTCAAAAAAAAAAAAAAATTGCTTATACGAAGTGAAAATAAATGTTTTGTTTTCAAAATAATAATAATATTGAAATATAAATAAGGCCTTCTAATCTCGTGATCGTGGGTTCGAACCACAACCAAACGATGAATTTTTAATAGTTTTCAATTTCAATCTCAATATATTACTATATATAAATAAAGTAATGGAAAATAAACAGGATGCCCGTCTAGCTCAGTTGGTAGAGCGCAAGGCTCTTAACCTTGTGGTCGTGGGTTCGAGCCCCACGGTGGGCGTAAATTTTTTCTTATTTCCAAATTCATTATTTTGTCTCTTTTTAGAATAAACTAATTAATTTCGTAATGGTCTTATCGAATCACTTCTCGCCCTCTCGGTCTTTGGGCTCTCTCTATTATCCGTAATTCAAAATTAACATTTTTTTTTTAGGAAATCAATATACTGAAAATAATTTAATAAAAAATTTCTACAAATTCCTAAGAAAACAACATTTTCTACGAAAAAAAAAATCTATTAGAGAAGACATTATTATTATTTTTTTTTTAAAGTTTTAAACCAAGATTATTTTAAGTTTCATTTCACTGTTATTATTGAATTTCCAAAGTTTAAATAAACATTGACATCAGATTTCAAATTTCCATTGAATCAATAAAATATCAAAATGTGGAAAGATATAATTCAAAAAATATTTTTTTTTCAACTTGATTAATTTGTAGGATGTTTTTAGATAGAGGAATTTTAACACAAGGAATAGTGATTAGGAGAGATTTAACGAAAATAAAGTTCGTTAAATGGATGGATTATGAATGATAGTAGTAGAAAACCTCCCATTGGATAGAAATAATTTTTTTTTCTTCTTCTTTTTGAGTGTACCTACTAGGATTCGATCTCGAGACCAACAACCGTTTGGATAGAAAGGATTTACGAGTGGCTATATTAGAAATTATATTATGCTTGACAAGTTAAAAAGTTTATAAAAACTTTATGAAAGATTTTGAGGATTTTTTAGAATTTTTTGTGGGAAATTCATTCAAACTTGGAGTTGGATCGACTCGGAACAAAACTCTCATAAACCCTAAGGGCGTGTTTGGTGCAAGGTTAGGGTTAAGTTAAGAGGGATTAAGTTAAGCTGGGTGTTAAGTTAAGCTGAGGGGTTAAGTTAACCTGTGTTTGGTAGACATACTTTTGTAAGCTGGATTAAGTTAAGCTGACTGTTGTTTGGTAAGCAGGTTAAGTTAAGCTGAGTGTTAAGTTAAACTGTGTTTGGTATAGATGTTAAGTTAAGCTGAGTTTTTTTTTTT